>CM023454.1:14819893-14972393 GCA_013339765.2 Haemaphysalis longicornis
CAAAACCAAACTCCCATCGGGCAAACGGATTTCGCTCATTTTGATCCATGAAACAGCGGGATCTGTCTCGTTTGCGATACGAACTACGATTTGCGCACACATTTGCCAAGCGTTATTTCATCCTATTTTCTCGCACCTCTTTTTAAAAGGACAGTTGCTGAGTTTTTCTCGTAAATGTAGTTTTATCTCACTTAGTTTCGGTTTCGTAGTAGCAGTTTTCGACTTCGTTGCAGAACTGTTATGTCTGAGGAATGGTTTACAGTGGTAGCTATGTACAGTTTGACAAAAGCCGGAAACATTGTCTGTAAAACTCATACCCAGACGCCCGAAGTGCAGAGTGTCAAAGTGTGTGAAGACTTAAGGTCCATAGGAGAAAGGAGTCCAGGAACGACAAGTGGAAGCGAAACTGGAGGTGAATGCCCATTAACTGATTTTGGTGCGCGTGCACAGATTTCAGCACCAACTGCAATTTCACTGCTATTTGCACCTTACCCTCCAAGTCGATTTTACCACGTGGGGCTTAGAACTAAGACTCGTGCATTATTTTGAATGCTCCACCGGGTATGCGCTATTATTGTCTTCAATCAACAGGACCTCTCTTGATAAACCAATGCTGTTCCAAGTACGGAACGCCTTATTCTCCGCCTCACTAGCCTATTTCTTCTAAAGAATTGGTGGCGCGCGAAAAACTAGAGAAAGACCAAGGACCGATGTGACAAAGCGGAAAGATGCCTGGGGATGCATGTGAGTGGTACCCACTGCCGGTTACTGCCGCCTCGCGCTGCACTTATCGGCACCGTGGGTGATCCTGGCCGCCTAAAGGCAGCCGAATTCTTCGGGGATACCAACGCCAAAAGCGGCGTACTTACAGTCTTCTGGGAGGTTCTTGCAACTATCAGCACGTTACGGACACCGCGCTATGCCGTCGCTATTAAAACCTCAGCGACAACACACCGCAGATTTCACCGACGCTGAATGTGCGACGTCAAGTCGACTCCACTGCACTTGGCGCAACCGTACCGCTCTAGAACTACAACGTGGTGAACTAAACTCTCCGCGTTCGTTGCGAATATTCCACCATCACAACTGGGTCGCATTCACGTGGCTCGTTGACGGAATTGTTTTTCTCTGTTTCCGGCCTTCTGTATTGTGAAACGTGCCTGTAAAGTTTCTTACAGAAATGAAAAACCTCAAGCGAATAAGGTTGTGTCAACATTGATCTATTCAACGATGTGATTGAAGCAGGTTGCACATGCGCAGTTGCGTACTGACTGTTTCAACTGCTTTCAGGCAGTTCCCACCAAAAATAAATCTCTTGCCGGAAGAAGGGGATGCTGCGGTAAGTTAAACATTGTGCTGTGAAGGACTTAGTAAACAAGCACGCAGACCGTTTGGCTGATTCAGAAGCACGAGTTTCCGACGTAGTTTATGCCGGAACCAAAAGAGCACTTACGTACCAGCGCATAGAAAATGTGCCAACCTGCCGCGGTGTCTCAGTGGATAAAAAGTTCTGCTGATGAGCACGAGGACGCGCGTTCGATTTCCCGCCACGCCGAGTGTTTTTCTGATGGAGGCGATAAGCAAAAAACACCCATGTGTACGAGATTTCGGCGCACGTTAAAGATCCGGAGCCCTCTACTACGGCGCACCTCATCGCCTCCGTTGCGTCAGTGAGTTAAACGCTCAATCAATCAATCAATCAATCAATCAATCAATCAATCAATCAATCAATCAATCAATCAATCAATCAATCAATCAATCAATCATAATCAATCAATCAATCAATCAATCAATCAATAGAAAATGTGCCTTTAAAAGAGAACGGCTTTAATTTCTCATCAACCGTCGAGAAGCTCTGGCATTTGAAGAAACACGCACTGAGCGCTGCTTTGCGGAATGAAGTTCACCTTCGTTATATACTTCCTGAGACAGGACAGCCCCATTCGCTGAAGCAGTGTGCGAGGATTCACTATTGCACGAGTATAAGTGCTTCCGAAAGCTTAACAACCGTTGTTCGTCACTTTTGCTACCTGTGAGCAAACAGCAGAGGACGTGTCAGGAAATAGTGAAGCGCTACTTAGGATTGACGCTCGTGCCCAAAACAAATTCATTAGAAAGAAAACTTAGATTACTCATTAGACAAGAAGGTCACAACCGATCAACCGACGAGAAATAATTCAATTAGGGGATTTAACTCGCCGATGCAACACGTGCGATTTTAGTAATGAAAACCTTGAACGTGCGCTGAAATGTGGCCCCACGGACATTCGTCCTTTTTGCCTTCCATCTGAAAAGGACTTCGCTGCCGGTATCCAAGGCCTTGATCCCCCGCATCAGCAAGATACCGCCTCAACCACTGAGCCACCATGGCGAGTAACCGACAAGTAGTTATTGCAAAGCAGCAAACTCTCGTTAGTTCACCGAGGCAGAATTTGGCTCCCGTTTACGACCGACGAGACGCTTTGGTTCCGCTGCACACCAACATGGCAATGACCGGCGCTGCTAAAACCTAAACTACGGTTAAAGCACGGCTACAAACCACGGAGGTCACGCTGCTCGATGGTCATTTTGAAAGTTCGACGTTACGGTCACAAAATAAGAAGTTTTAGATATGTGGATTCATTCTTCTCCGATTATCAATTTTCTCGCTGGCTTGAATAAAATGTGGGGGAAATCGCTTCGGCCCGAGGAGATTTAGAGTTTTGCGAAAACAAAGAGTGGTCATCTGAGCGGAGCGTGCCGCGGCAGCGATATACGAAAAATTCGTTCTTTCTGGCCACCAAGAAACTTCACCGGGAGCCGTAGTGGCATCGGGCGTGCACAAACTATCAGGCCTCCTTCGGATTACGATGCAAATAAAGAAGCAAAAAGGAGGTGAAGAAATACCTGTCGACCATAAACGCTTAGTGTCGCACATTATATGCACATACCCATGGACCAACACACGATCGCCGCGATGTCGCATTGGCTGCGGGATAAAAACTGCGAAAAAACTGGATGCTATGGCTAACACGTCTGTTGACGTCTGCGATCAGGCAACAAGCTGCGTTTTGACACCGCCTGGTTCAGTTTGTGGGACGCGGCCGCAGATCCTGGTGCTGCCGAGCACAGCAGCGGTGTCTCGATGCGCTTAACAAAACTAAGAAGCAGCGGACTTCCCACCGACATATGCACGATTCACACGTTCACGACGCAGCTGCAAATCAGTTGGGCAAGTCACTGACGTGCCATCAGTGGCACATAGGCCAGCACTACTATGACGAGATCGATGAGGAGAGTACCACACAGTCCGTGAGGGAAAGATTTTTGCCTACTTCTTGCTAAGTCTAAGTCTAAGATTAGTCTAGGTTTAAGCGTGCCACATGCACGTTCTTTCGGCTGATACCCTGAACATGACGAAATGTTTTACGTAGGCACTGTACTATGCTACTATTATTCTGCCCTTGTGACTGAGGCGTAAAACTAGTTTGTCAGTTCAGGCAGTAAAAATCCTGCATTCGTAGTTTTCGTTTTGTGACCTAGCGCATGAGAAGCAGATTAATTGCTTCGCGAAGTAGGTTTTCCACAGAGTAATTAATACTGCAGCATTCTCTACGAACTTTAGTATTTTAAAACTTAGTATACCCAGCTTGTCACTGCAAGCTGGTTGATAAGTATATTGACGCCTACATGGGGTGGGCTGGAAGAAGTTCCCATTGGTAATCGTCAGACTGTTTCGCAGTGATATTTCCGAGGGCTTAACTCTGCAGATGGAAGTTCACATGTACGTCTTCCAGGGTGTTCGGTGTGGCCAAAGCATTACACATGTGGCGCACACAGTGTCAGAAAGTTACCTTTAAACAGTGGGAATCGTGGAGAACCGCGACCCGCGATCCCGAGCCGGCGCGCGCTTCGGGGAATGACGCGTTGCGCTGAAACCGGCTCGGCGCTTCGCTGGTTCGTCGGCGCCTCGGGGAGATGACACCACCGGTCTGTGCGTGGCATAGGAGCTCTGGCTACGCGAAAAGGGGTGCGCAGGAGACAGATTCTGATTGTAGGTGTTGCCGGGGCGAGATCGGCGGAAATTCGTGGCGGACGATGGATCTTAGGCTGGGACATTGTTGTCGCGTGCCGTGAGTGCGTGCCTCCCATTCGCGATCACGACCAGTGTGGCGTGATTCGTGAACACCGTCGAGCTTTGTGCTCGCATCGTTTGGGAGTTCCCAAATAAACGGCTGTGCTTCGGCACTACTGTCTACTGTGTCCACGTAGCGGCGGACATGGCTGGTCTGCCGTAGGTGCGGCAGCCCACGTGGTTGACACCCCAGGAGCCATCACACCCGGGCGTGGTGGCCTACGCCGGAGTACTGGCCAAGTCACCCCCAGGAACCCCACATATTCCACATGGCGCCGGAACATGGGTCTAGTCTTCACATGAATTCGAGGTGGCTAGCTCCTCGAGAACAATGCTGACCCTTTGGTGCCGATGGTGTCCGCGGACATTTGCGGTGAAGAGGGGGTTCTCAATTTTTGATGTGGTTCAGGTTACCCACTCGGCGGAGTATGCGTTGCTGCAGTGGCAACCCGCTACGCTTTGTCCGGAAGATTTCTCGGGACCGAAACGCCTCACGTCCAGTTGGCTGCAAGGAAGACAGTTTATGGTGCCCGATACAGCCATGACGGCAAAATTTTAAACCTTCTAGGTGGTGCGTCCGAACGATACCTCACAGTCATTGCTCGCTTGCGAGACGGTAGTTACGTCGGCGTTGTGCCAACATCGTGGCGGGTCCCCTTCCTCGAACCGCTGTCCCCGCGCAGTTGCGCCGGAGGCGACAGTGGAGTTTTCTGCTTCCGTCGGATAGTGCGGCGGACACTAATGAACGAAGGTGCGGTGTTCGGGAGTTCGCAATGCCTCACGATGAGCCCGACGCTACTTGCTCTTGGATTTCGAGACGGAGTGTTGGCCGTGAAAAGAGCGATGGCAACGCTGACGGTTAGTCTTTTTTCGCTGCGAGGGGAAGCGGGAGCAACGGGATCATCTCCGCGCATCTGGTCTGCGTACGTCTCAATGGCATGACGTCTCCGTTTGAGATTGCGTTTACGCAGCAAGAGTTTCACGTGGCTCGGAAGGGGGCTCGGTGGTCGCGAGGGATCAGCAGCCTTTGGGTGAGACGGACTCTCAGGTGACCTACATAGGTGATGTGCGCCCGTAAGCCGCTTGTGTCGTGGTTGGCGCAGTCTCTACGGCAGCTTCTATTGCTGCGAGTCAGTTGCAGGAGCCCTGTATGCTTGATGCTGACTCAGCTTTGCCGTCCGCAGCGCCTGGCCGAAATAACTAGTTTAGGTGTTTCTATACCGACAACCCGTGTTACACAGGCGACCTGCGTCCAGGTGTGAGAGGCTGCGGTAGCACAGTTGCCGGGTGCGTAATTCTGCAAAGAAGCGAACGTGCAAGGGGCAGAACCGTCGAACATGCAGCTTTGTTAACCCATAGGGCCCCTGATCTGCAGAGCGAGCGCTGCGAAACCGACTTCTGGTTAGTACTTCCGGGTAGTACAAAGCTGCGGGGGTCCCGTAAAATCCCCCGTAGTGACTGAACCAAAATGAGCTCGATAGTCCCCATTGTTTTGCTACATGGTCTCAAGAACATCCTCGACACAACCTATTTCTTCCGGAGAACAATTTAGCGTTAGAGAAAAAAGCTTTGCAGCGATATAAACACGTTTACGGCGTCGACGAAAGTGCTGGGACGGTGACGGCGGTCCGCCGAGTACTCGGAGGTTGACCCATGGATGGTCGTGTGAAGTGAAATTTGATCTGAAAGCTTCTTGTTTAAAATACCACTCTTGGGGACGACTTTTCAACGACAGCCGATCAAAAAAGAAGAGTAATGCAATCGGCCATGACCGCCCGTAAAAGCCAAAGAGTCTCGCAGAACGCAGGCTCGTCCGATGCGATGCGCCGTGCTTTTGCCACCTGTGCACTTACGCGTGCACTTTCATTTAACACTGCTGGTTTGCGTCGTCGTTATGAAGACATGGTGCAGCACTGGCAGGCCATTTTTTTTGCGTGGCTCAGTGACAAAATGCAGCTAGCATCAGAATCTTGAAATTGGTTTGGTGATTACGAAAGTAGTGTCCGTGAAACTAAGTGGTCGTTAGAACTGAGGGACCGTTCTGTTTCCTTGTTTACTCTCGGTTTACTTAATTACGCTCTTGCATCATATATACCCAGTTCACACTTTATATAGTAGAATAAGGGTCAGTAACGTCTTCAGGTGTAGGGCCGACTTGCACGAGGCCGACACGGCGGAGGGCTGGACGAAATCGAGTGGGAGGCGCAGGGGGGCTTTAATAGCAAAGAGAAAAAAATCAACGAATTGCTAATAATATTTGACACTAATCAGGCGGAATGTGCAGATGGGAGACAATGCAACTGGAAGCCATCGATCCTTTGTTCTTGTGTAGCTGCCTAACTCCATTTGAGGACAAAATTGGCGTGTGGCGTTCAGATTGTTAGCGACGAGCCCTGCACTAGAAGATATCAAAAACAGTCAATGACGATCGTATGTAACTATTTGTGCCGCGCACTGTGTATGCGGCTGCGCTATGTATTTAAAAAAAAAAAAGAACACATATAAGCAGGAAAAAGACTTGGGATTTGCTGCAGTGATGTACCGTACGGGAAATTTTCCTTTTTTCAGGGAATTTGCGGCTGTAATCTTTGCCAAAGGGGAAAATTGAATATTTAACTATTCAGATTATTTTAGCAGCCGTGGAGATAAAAGAAAAATTCATGTCTGTAAACCGTACCTCGCGTAATTTATTCCTTTGGTTTTTTTAAAGGATTCATTAAGACGGGCAGTTCATTTTAAAATATCCGGAGTCATGTTTCTGCAAGCCACAAGCATCCAAGACAGCTTCAAATTTAGTTCATAAAAAAGGAGGGACCCTAGAGGGAAAATACCCCATGCCAACAAGTTATTTAAGCGTAAAGCACCAGTGGCTGAAAGGCTTAAGTCTGTTTGCATGTATTGCTTTGAAGTGTACAGAAAAATGTTCCGGGTGCGCCTTATTCCGCGTGCTGTGAGCGAGAAATGGCGTCAGCAGTAGCGGCGCTGAGATAAAATTACCTCGATTTACCAACACATGTCTTGTTCGTTTTCATACGACCAGTTGTAACTTGGAAGTTTAGCACGCTAAATAAGCATGCTGGTTGGTATAAAACTTGAAGTGCACAGTCAAATGCTGCTGCGCGGAGGATGTAGTAGACTTTCGTTCACGCGGGAACTCTGATTCCGTGAACGACGTCGGCGCCTGGAAGTCTAGGTAAAGTGGACACACGGGGTGCTAGCAAATGAACAAAACCGAACAGGAAACCACGGGAAGACCTGTATTATCTACCGAAAGAATACTAGGGAATTTGGGAGGGAATTCTCGACAAACATGCGGGAAAAAAGTGGTAAAAATAGGGAATTTATGAACTTACAAATGCGATATTTATCCTCAGTACGAAACATCACTGATTCGGTGCTTGACTGGCGTCCTTCACTTGCGCTCTATTTATTTGTTGGTATTGCCTCACCTACTCGCTAGCATACGCGCACCCTGGAGTTCGTAAACAGTGTGGCGTAACTTACGAAGCAATAATCATTTAGTTTGCGATAAGAAAAAAACAAATTTTCCACTCGCTTTCAAGGCGGTGCCAGAGGCCAGGAGCGTGCGCTGAATCTGTTGGGCTTCTGGCGTCCGTTTGCATGCTCTCGCTGAAGCAATATTCTGCAGTTGCCTCAGGCTGAGCAGCGTTGTCTTTACGGTAATTGTGAACTCTCCTTTGCCGACCACACGCAAGAAGAAATAACGGTGGTTATCGTCCGGAAGTCACACCACCCCATCTGGCGATACTGTCCCACGCCGCAACGATCTCGACAGATCGCTCAAAAGAAAGCCGATAAATCGGCTTGTTGTAGCGGATATTATTTTGCTTAGCCTCTGCAACTTTTAGGGGGCATTTCATACAATATGCAGACATTTCAACACGACACAGCACGATTAAATTCAGTACAAAGTACTTTCGCTCTGGCTTGTAGTTGAAAATACATGGAGGGCGCCAAGGGTCGTCTGCTGTGGTACTACCTAGCAGTGATGTCCCGTGCGGGGAATTTTCCCTTTTTCAGTGAATTTTCGGCTGCCAATTTCTGCCAAAAGGCAAAAAGAAATCCTAAATGTAAACAGGGAATACTAGGAGTTGGGGTGTAAAAAGGAAACATATTGCCACTAAACCGGACGTCGCATCGGTTATTGCTCTCTTTTTTTAAAGGCTTCCTTAACACTTCGTCGAGACTCATGTCCACATATCTGCAGTAAAGTTGTCGCAAGCGGCAAGCATACAAGGCTGCTTCCAATTCAGTTCAGAGAATTGGAAGGAGCATAGAGTAAAGAATAATCCAGGAGAAAGCACTAGTAAAGCGTCAAGCAGCGAAGGGTGAAGGGCTGTGCCTGTTCGCATGTATTCCTGCGTAATTTACAAAAAGTATTTTGTGTGCGCCCTTTTAGCGCGTGCTGCCTACAAGAGACGGCGGCAGCAGTCCCGGCGCTGAGCTTAAGTTACCCGAATTACCCAGCAATGTCGTGGTATTTTCTATTCCGGCAGTTCTAGCTTAGTACACTGGTTGGTACAAAACAAGAAATGCGTAGTCAAATGCTGGTGACGCTACGGGAAGTACGCGTATATAACGCTGGCTAATCTCCAAAACAGAACAGAAATCTACCTTAACATCTAGCAACACCAAAATGAGATTGCAGGGAAATTTGCAGGGAATTATTCAAAAACAGGCGGGGAAACTGGTCAAAGAAACAGGAAATTTCTGAACCTAAAATGGGATTTTTTTTCGTCATTACGGAGCATTACTGCTAACCTAGACGCGCTGGGGACGAGGAGGCGCTACATGTCATCAAGCTCCAGCGCAGGAGCCCCATTTGGTGAGGTCGTCGGTAAGGTCTTGGCCAGTCACAATATTGCGCAGAGGCGCTGCTGTCCACTTAAAGTATGGGTCGAGATTGTTTACGCCAGTTAATGAGAGCGAGACCTTCTTCATACGGGTACCACCGGGAACCACGCCAGTCACCACTGCCACAGACAGCGAGGATGGCCTGCTAAGCCACCGGCGCGGCCGAGCGCGGACCGCCGAGCTATTGCCAGTTGCTCTTCCGGCCCGCTGGACAACCTACTTTTCCATCAGCTGAGAGTTCGGTAGGCCCTGCGGTCGAGGCGGCCACAAACCCAGGAGGCGGCGGGATTTAGCGAGCGGCGAGAGCCTATCGGGCAGCCGCAGTGGGCGCGGCCGTTCCTGTTACCACCCTGAACTGGGAGTGGCGGTTGTATTGTGGCGCCACAACGGCGTTCGTCGGCTGCGGCTTCAGGCTACCCCCGGGCGTGCCAAACTGTTGTGCTGCCACCCGCGAGGGTCTCGGGACCAGTGCATTGTGGTTGCGGGTTTGTGAGGTGAACATCGCGACGGAAGCAGCGTGTGGCGAACATTAGTGTGGACTGGTATAGGAGAGGCTTTTGGTGTCGGTTTTGCTGACTTCAGACGTTGTGAGTTGAGTTGTGTTACGTGGCTTCACTCGGGTTCAAGGGGCGTCCAGTCCTTTAGAGGGGATTGGGTGTTGGAATCGTGAAAAATCACGACCCGCGATGCAGAGCCGGTGCGCGCTTCGGTGAGAGACGCGTTGCGCTGAAACCGGTTCGGAGCTCTGATGGTTCGCCGGCGCTCCCGAGAGAAGGAACGACGGGTTCGCGCGCTGTATAGGCGCGCTGAATGCGCTAGGACTGGCGCGGAACACAGATTTTTTTTTTCTTTATTACCGTTTGTCTCAAACGAAAAAACTAGGTTACAGTGATTTTATAACATTCGCCACCTTTGCGATAAACACAAGTTTAAAATCTCTTCAGTTGAACAAGGTCATCAAGCATTGGTAACCATTCAGGTGGTTCGCTTAGCGCTTTGTATACCTCACGTATATTGACCATATTCTCAATGAAATACTCTCGGGCGGGCCGCGCATTGGGATCGACGTGCCTGTCAGCCATCCTTGTGCGCCACAAGCTGTACATGCTGATCAACATAAACATGTCGAATGGCACGCCCCCTGTATCACACACAGACAGAAAACGGATCCCGAAAGGGTTTATGGGCAGGTCCTTCTTAACAGAGCGCTGTAGGATGTCCCAGTGAAATCTCGCGTCTGAGCAGTCTAGAAAAATGTGGTCAATAGTTTCCGGCTCTAAGCATATGCGACAGTTCATGTTCCAATGTATGTCTAATCCTTTCTCGTGGAGCCATGGCTTTACAGGAAGCGTGCCACTGTGAAGCTGAAAAAAGAAACTTTGAACGGAGGCGCGCACGGGCATTCTCTTTACCCTCTCGAGCACATCACCTTCCCTTCCCACTGCATACATATACCTGTATAGGGGAATGGGTAACATAACATCAATGAGGTCCTTGTATAACTTTTTGCGTGGTACGTTGCTCAAGTACTCAATCGAAAATCTCACTTTCAATAATTTGAACGCCCATACAACTTCGCGCATGAAACCACATAGACTCGTTCGTGACAGAGTCTGATCGTACGTTCGGTTGGGTGACTTCGGCGGAGCAGCAGGGCGGCTCAGGCGGACTACCATCTCAGGTCGTCACTTTGATGTCGCGTGCTGTGAGCGCCTCCCTCCCGTGAGCGATAACGGCCAGGATGGCATGATTAGTAAAGCGCCGTCGAGTACCGTCGAGCCACGTCGGGCGCCGTTGAGCCACGTGTCTGAATTAAAGTGCCGCCGTATGGGCAATGGTTATGGGTGTCGTTTAAAGCTTTGCTTTCTAATCACCTTTACAGCGTCGATTGGAAACAATTTTTTTTTTGACAGTGAGCTCCTTTGAAAGTCGTCGTTCCTCGCGATATGGGCTGACAAGTTTTTTTCGCCAATTCTGTAAGGGGTGCTTGCGGCATATTTTAAAATTGTTCCATAGGACGATGATGTCTTCTGTATCATGTAAATGTGCGTGTGCCTGCTTGTGCCCGCGTTTGACACAGAGAGAGAGAGAAAGAGGAAGCATTACCTGAAACGCTGCAGCGTCTTCTTCTGCATCCAATATGCTTGGCTGAGCATCCTCTGCCGCGGGAGACGGAATAGATAAGGGAGAAGTCTTCGACGAGTGCCCCCGTGAAGAAATCTCCCATTCTAAAGTAGCCTGCACAACAGAAAGCATAGCTCAGTTGCAAATGGTTCTCAAGGAAAGAACATCGCCTGGAGAAATCATACAAGCATGACAAGTTGGAAAGAACATATGTCATTGCGGTTACCTGTTTATTCTAAAGCCCAGCTTCAGCCATGCCGCCCACGTGCCACTTGTTTTTACACTACACCGCAGCCATGCGCGTGGAGTGGTTCGCGCGAATGCGCATGGCCTACGCCTGTAGCCAACGTTTCTAGTAACGTTGCCTGTAGCAGCGTGCGGGGAATGCCAGTACCGCGAAGCCTGCACGCAATGAACTCCTTTATTCGAGCAGCGGGTGGCAGAACTGCCGGCCTGAATGCTGAGCCATGCTGCAACCCGATTTTGAATTGTCCTACACAGGGAACTTTAATGTTTGAGCAGCAGTTCGTCGCCGAAGTGTCTGTGACGGTACTGCACCCTGAGAGTCTTAGTAGTGCGCATGGGTTCAGAGTTTCCCGCGTATGCGTGATTGAACTGTGAGTGCAAACTAGCTGGGGACTAGTGTGGTATCCTGTTCTATCTTTGACTCGTTCTCTTTTTTTTAAGGCAACGGCGGTATGCTTTACTTTTACTGGCTTTGTATGATATTCGGAAAATTTTTCGGTAATATCTGGCTTTTGCCCAAGGGGAGGCCAAGTTCAAAGATGACAACTGGATCAGTTGTTTTGTGAAATCTTTATAGCATGCATATTGTTTTCAGTATAGATAAGAAACCATCGTTACATATAGCAGTTACAAAGCTAAGCCGGTGGAGTACGTCTTTCAGTGCATCTGAAATTTTTTTATGGGGTACCATTCTGTTCGAGTTGTTTCACTACCTGTATTCTAGGGATTTCACCGTTTACAAATTTTGCCGTTGTTTAAACTCATAAAATGTTTCCGCAAATGTAATCTTTCTGTTACCTAATAATCTTTTAGCGATGCACATCGGTATTTACAACACCAAAGGAAGGTTTAGCGTCTTTTTGTGAGAAAGCCGAGGTTAGACCCCACATGCTTAGAATTACCATTTCGCACTGAAATATCCACTGCCGGTGAAAATTTAATAACATATAAATAATGTTTGCCCATTTAATGTCCAAATGACTCAGCAGTTCTTCGCATCTTGCGAAGATTGTAGGAGTGCTACACTCGGGCATACCAAAAATTTACGTAATGTTTTGGTGCCAACAGTTTACATGCTTGTTTATTGCAACTAAACCGTCGCTACCGCTCGTACATTGCAACTTATAAGAATTGTTCTAATAAACAACTTCGTATGACTAATCATTTATTTTGAATATATAGCAGCAGACAAAGTTCTGTCCATTCTTCACGCCGAATGAGATGTTAATGTACTTGCAGGCGGAATTAGGCACCCTTAAATTAAAACAAAAAAACTCTCTCCGACCTTAAATACATTACTGGGGCCGCAGCAAAAGCCCTCAAATGCGAAAATTCAACTGAAGGCAAACACCGCAAGGTTAAAAAAATGCGCGCCAATCCACCCGGCGAAGGTGGTGGGAAAAGGAAGCTGCAAACATCACTCACAATGATTACGCATGCGCGTGACTGAATTTTCCACTCGCGACTCTACATAAAGTGAAACCAAAGACAACTGAAATGCGCTTAACCATACAGTTTCTTACTTCAAAGAGATAATCTTTACCAAGGTTAAAATATTGCACGATCCACGAATGGTGGTTGGTTGAGTTGTATTCGTGGAGGACATGAATGCAACCTTTCTTTTTTTTTTTAAATTAAAGCGATCCCAAACCCGGTCTTAGACGATCTCACTTTTCCTCCGTCTCTGCCACTGCCGAAAACGGTGAAGACATCGCTTGCATGGACGGAGGGGAACTAATATATATTGCAATTTTGGGGGCTTCGTTTAATTTTTACTAACTCCAAGCGCATGCGCAGCGCGCGCAAACGGCAAATACAAGTGACGTGGGCGGAGCGCACAGCGCGCGAGAGGTCGCATGACGCTACCATGTGGCAATCAGCGAGAACACAGGGCGTGCCCGCAGATATGCTGGGTGAATGTCCGTCTGTCTTATCCAGTCTCCGCGTGGGCTTGTACTCGTGGCTCAATCGGTAAGACAACAGGCTCTCGCGTTTTTCTATTCGTTCCTGGTTCGATTCCTGGCGGTGCCAGTAACTTCTTTTATTTGTTCGCGGGAATTCATGTTGATACCAACGGTCGTGACGGTAGCCTTGGGGGGTAGATGTAGAAAGCTTCGCTTTAAAATGTCATAACCGAAGAGGACTATGGCGACTGGAGCTTCAGTAGCCGTTCGGGCAACACACGAGGTGCCACCGTTGACATTGCCACGGGGCAAACTAGAGGTCGACGAACCATGTATTTATGAGGTATTGCTGGGCTACCAAAAACCGGAAGTTCTGCGAAGGGGGATGGTGGAAGAAGACGGCGACGTCTTTTGTTGCACATTCTAGGATGGTAGCGGCCACCCAGCCTTTCCTCCTGTAATTATAGTGTAAGCACTGTAAATACATTTTCTTCTACCGCATCCGCGCCTCGTAGCAATATTACGAGTGTTCAAATGAGGGCGCAAAAGCTTCTTCTTTCCAATTTTCTTGTTTCTCACATTGCTCTACAATGGAAGCATTTGTGATGTTCGAAGTGCGCGTTAAATGAAGGTACTGGTATTCGTCTTACTAGTTTAAATAAATTGCTGACAATTCAGCATACCATAAACAAACTCAGCAGAATTTCATTGCAGGTGCTGCAATGGTCCTGATTCGGGCCCAATTCCAACGGCATTTTCAGGCACGACACACTACTGTTAATATGGCGTCTGCTGTAGTACAAGTTTTTACAGTGTAAAAAGCTGTGAACGCTACACGGGTCTTTGAAGAGCGACCCGTTCTATATAGTTAGAAGACGCAATACAATCGTCCTGTAACAAGCTCTAAACGCCGAGCATATCCTGGAAAGGCGAGACATTTGTATAGCTCGAGGAGACGAACAATGAACGTCCCGCGGTGTGTCGTCTTTTTGCGCCGTCACCAGAAATCTCGCACCGTACCTGCATCCTAATCCTACACGCCTCGTCACTTCAATTTGTATCGTGAACGATTTTTTTTTTATTTTAGGCATCATTTTCAAGATCAAAACTGAAACTTACAGCTTTTGTGTTGACGTCTCATCATTTGGATGTGCGTTTTAATTTGATTACTTATAAACAGGCCCATTTGGAGGATCAGCCAGAGGAGTCATAATAAAAGGGTATGGTTATATATGTATACGTCTTTTTTAGAGATGATAACCGCCAACGCTCTTGAGGAATAAAATCTGCTCATACCTTTCCCCTAAATTGTGTGTCACCTTAATCTCGTATGACAAAGAGCCTTAGGCTTCTTCTTACGTAGCCGAGTGGAATGACACTGCGTTTTTTTTCACTTTTTTACCAACACGCAAATTTCAAAGTGCGTGCCATATGCAATGGTGGAACTAAGCACAGGGAAATGTTTTCTTACAGTTACGCTCGGTATTCCACCAACACAAAATAGAGCTTTATGCTGCCGTTGCACCAGCGCTTACAAACACACCACACAGAAAAACAAATGTCTCCGCTAGTGAGAGTTATGTGTCATCGCGCTTTCAATAAAAACTGCGCAGAATGTCTTACCACCTTCCGGTAGCAGCAATTACGCCGCGTGGCTCTTTCTAATTGCTCGTGGGTGTGACTTGATGGGCGTTTTGCTAGCGATAGAATGGGTTGTTAAGGGACTTTTGTGCTTTCGCAAGCCTCCTTACTTTGCGCATCTCATAGTGTAAATTTGACACGTGCGTAGAAAATTTTGAAGTACGCAAGGCTTAAAAAAGCGTTCACATACGAGAATTTATCCGTCTGCTATGCGCTGTTTTCTCAGACATCGGCGCCAAATGGCACCTCATGGTTCAGATTATATACGCACATAAGTGTGGTACGAGAATTGGATGGCTACAAATATCATGACATCTCCTGTTTTTGCGTGCACGACTAAGGGCATTTGTTTTTACAAGAAGGTGAGCTATCAACATTCGGCAAAACTCTGCCCAGGTATTTTGACCCTACCCTTGCCCAGAAACCTCCTCACATTGAGCCAAAATTACATGCTGTTAAAAGAACGATAAGTTAGGACGACCAGACATCTCATCCTCGGGGCATTTTTCTACGCGATATTCCTCAGCAAGATTCGAACTCACACCGTGGGTGCTGTTGGCATCACGCCAGTGGTTGCTTCGTTCGTACTTCGTGTTAGAAACCCTGTGATTACATCTCACAAGAGCCCTCGCGCTGTGGATGCAAAATAGAATTCGCCACGAGAAGGGGCGGTCCAAGGATCGCTGGTCATCATTACACACCCGTAACAAGGACGAAATACGCCGCGTGACTCGTTACGCTACAAACACGTCTTCAGATCATGATTTGAAATAATTTCAATGGCGCCCACAATAACAAGCATTTTTGGGGGGCATTTTATAGAGTTTTCTTATAGGTATTTGCCGTGCATTCGAATGTACCTGTTGTCCATTTAGTGTCCAATAAGACTGCTGTGCAGCCTGCAGTACATGCCTTTAAGGAAAGCCTTTAAGTCTTGATCAAAGTCACACTCTTGTAGAACCATCGCCATTTTCGCGAGTTGGTATTGGTTGAAAATCTTCCAACAACGCCGTAAAAACAGACTCTAGGGACAGCCTCATCCTGTCTTTTTCTTCCCTTAGTGTCCGTGTTTTGACGCTGTTCGAAGATGTTAACACACTTGTAAATAGACTCCCATGTAAGTTAAAATGAGCAGTTTATTTGAAAAAAAAAAAAACGGTGCTGGTATTGGTCGATCGCGCCATTCGGCAACGTCTTGGTCTGAATGGCTTCGGCGTAAAGCCCAACAATCTTGGGAAACTCCAACACAACGGACGTGTGGGAAGCACCACTATCTCGCAGGCTGTTCTTGTAGAATTACCAACTTCCATGTTTAAAAAAAAAATTGGCTCTAATCTCCGCTTTGAAGGTTGCGTGAAAGCAAAGCTTTAAAAGACACCCACAACAATTGCCCATGTGACGTCACTTGAATTACCACACGGGGCTCTACAACGAGTGAAGCTGGCGATTCTGGCAGCCGTTACCGGGAAATTGCTGGGGCGGCGTCCCTAACACAGCGGAAGCGTTCAGCCACGGCGGGGCTAGAGCGGCGGACAGCGCCGCTGCATCCCGGCCCTGTATCGGGGGAAGAAAATGAATACGCTCATCTTTCCAAGGGTGATGCAGCGGAACATAGCCATCCTTATGTGCTAGCTTGGGGCTACAAATTCGGCATGTGAGCTTAGTGATTCCCATTTCTGCCGATTTAAGCTAGTTATTTTATTAAGTTTGAGAATTGCCAAAAAGCGCAGAAAACTTTTATAATTCGCTATTTATCAGACCCTGTTGCTCCGTTCGAATTTTGTAGTACCTCTTAAACCACAACCGAATTGGTATTCCCTAATTTTCTAAATTGGTGATTACCGATTCGGAGTCCCCTTTGTGGCAAGCAGTGCGCAAAAGGTAGCGTTTCTCTAGCGGCCAGATGCCTGTATGTGGTGTGTACATTTTGTTTTCCGGCCCTTCAAACCAATCATTAACCTATTTTTGTCGTGCCGCCACTTGCTTCTCGTGGGTGCAGGTTACCCACGAGGGGCTGTGTAACGGCGACGCGCCCGCCAGCGAGCAGGCACTTGCGCGCGGGGAACGCAGGAAAAATTCGCCGCGCCATCTAGAGTGTGCTCCGTGAGGGAAACCCTCCTCCCCTCTTAACCCCCCTCCAACGCCTCCGCCACGTTGGGAGTTTATTGTCGGGAACTCCGTGAAAGAACCGTTGGCTGGCAGAGGTAGAAAGCTTTGCTTTAAAACGTACGTTTACAAGGAGCATGCACTGCCTCAAAAATTTACTCCATCTTCCCGCGAGGGGAACCATGGGGTAGATGCGACGCATCGGGGGTTGCCGTTGCGTTTCCGTTATGTTAGCCACGTTAGCGTGTGGATTGCTGTTGTTGTGTATCCTATTTACGCAGCATGTTCACGCCCGATGCGTCGCATCTACCCATTGTTACCCTCACGGGAAGATGTAAATTTTTTAACCGAACGCAAGCTGCGCGCTAACGCACAGCTGGCTCGGCGACGGGAGCGAGCGCAGCCGAGCGCAAGCTGCGCGCTGACCACGCTGACGCACAGATGGCGCTGCGGTGAGAGCGGCGGAGGTCGCAGCTTCCGCGGCGAGGACAAAGGGGGAGGGATGCGGACTACGCAGCGACAACGAAGCGGGACAAGGCGAGGTAAAGAGATGCATTGCATCTAAAATGCATGCCTTGGTTCTCTCGCACCAGGTGTGGGTGTGTGACAAAAGGAAGAGTCAAGCTTACGTCTTCTTTCTTAGAACTCACTTTGGTCTTCCATCTACGGTTGTTTTTGTGCTCTTAAAAGCCGCTTTTGTGATGCATGTAGTCGCGCCACAAAGCAATCTCTCACCTGTGTTGAGTCCAGATGCATTTCCATCGGCGGAGAGGACAGCTGGAAACCTGGAGACCCCAACTGAGGCGACGTGGTTGACGAGTGGTCCGGAGGAAATATCTCCATGGGTGAAGGAACCTGGACATACCGTCGGAAGTTTGAGAAAATCATAAATATTGCTACAGAGGGAATGTGTCTAGAAGTCAACTCTCTATAAAAGAAGAAATCACGATTTGCTTCAGCACGAATGCCCTTATAGACGTACTAAAATGAGAAAAGTTATTCGTTAGCAATAGGAATGAGTTATTTCCGCTTCACTTCACATTAAATATTACCGTCGCGTCATGAAACTCCTACACGAACCTCAACTTGCCTATCAGCCCATCAGCCAAATCATGCACCCTCCATCGTCTGACGAAAACGATGGTCGGGCGCGTAGCTGTTTTTGATGCATTCTTTGGGTGGCCAACGCCATAGCCATTCCGGGAGTATGTGGTACTCTGCATGTTAAATAAACGAGGACATTAAGGAAAAGCAACTATTCTTTAATATCCTCAGCAACTTTCGGGTATGCACTTCGTAGGACTAACGTTTGGGATTGGAGTCTACGGCGTGAATAAGATCCCGGGTGCTTGGAGTACAGTGAGTACATTTTCCAGTGCGCGCCGGATGAAGGTATTTAACATCAAAATGTGACATTAGACCTAACATCCTTAACTTCATAATGCGATGTTAGGCATGGGTCGTCAACGTCAGCTGTGCCAAGTATTACTCTTTTACGTGCAGCCGAAAGCTCACACTTTTTTTGCAAAGTTTGTCACCCTTTTCTGACCCTTCCCTGCGTGTTTTTTGACGCCGCCGCCTTCACATGTCTACGACATCGATTCCCAGGTGTTCGTCATGAGGTAGACATCCTGCTATTGGGCGGCTTTTTCACGCACTTCCTCCAAATAGATGTGTCGTCTGCTCAGCGTCTGCTCGCCGGCTGATCTGCCAGCGGAGTGCCGGAGCATGGACATTTTACGAGAAATGACACACTTGTAAACCAACGCTTAACCGTTTTTATTCAATGCAACACGGCGATAAAACGACATGGATATTATCTTGCGTGAGTACGTACCATAAAGAAAGCGTCGAAGCCCCGTGGAACTTTTTCGTGCAACCGCAGAGAACGCCCTGAGCCGAATGACCGCGTTTGACGGATAATTTTATTCAACTTCCAAAAAATTCAGAGAAGCATTTCAAACGTACACAACGTCACAACATGCGTTGCAAGTCTGAACTGCGATTAAGAGACGATGGGTGGCTCTCTCATGCCCATCGTAAATTCGGCACTCACCTCGCGGCCGGTTTGCGGGGACGAACATCAAGTCTCTTAACACTGGCGCGCAAGTCGAGAAGGGTTTTAGCCAGACACACTGCTTATACACCATGCGAGGTTGAGTCGTACATCGCTCGAGAAAGATAATCCTGACCATGGGAAGCACTATCCACCCGCAGAAGTACAACGTCGAATTTCACAGCGAAACAAAGGCGTCCACAACAGAGGAGGCGATGCACACACACACACACACAAAGCTTCGGTCGCTGCCTCGGCTTAGCTGGAAGCTTCATTCGGACAGCCAGCGATGGTACGATGATACAGAACTGCGTGAGGGTGACATCCTAACCACTTGACGTATTGAAAAAGACGGGGGCAAAGAACTTGGTTCATCGGAAGAAAAAAATCCTTTCACCATCTCTCGCTACTTTCCGCCATGTAGGGGCCTCACGTACTCACGCTATTTTGCTGCTAATAGAGAGTTTCAGTACAACGTTTGTTGCCTCTGCATACGCTAAACGCCACGTTTTTGCGTCCCGCTACGTAAATACCGCGAGGGGAGTTTTAGTAGAGCGTCTCATCAGTTTTCAGTAGCAACAATTTTTTATTTCTCTATGGCAACACGCTAATGCATACGGCGCCATCTGTCTAATGTTTTGCGAATCACTCGCAGGCCGATCTGCACGCGGGGTTCCGGAGTGCTTGGACGTGGCTTGGACATTTTACGACCACCCAAACAAGTGGAAACAAACGCTTTGCTGTCAGTGTTGAATGTAACACATGGGTGCAGCTTGTCAGAACACGGGTGCCCGCTGCTCGAGTGCGGCACTCGCTTGCTCTGCGCCTTCCCGTTCGTTGCCACTGATAAAGCGATCCGACCGGCGCGTTTTGTTCACAGGTTCTGTTTCGGTTTAAAATGTCTTTTTCACATGCCGCCGGTAGGAATTAAAACCGCCGCAAATTAAAATCCGGCACCAGCGGGGCCACATCTGAGATGGAACTTTTTCGATAAACAGTACGTGGTGCATCAAAGGGAACGAGCGCACGATCTTTCCTTTGCGGCTACGAGTTCGCAACAGATAAAAAAGTCACGTGCCGCCGATAGCAACTGCAGATACGTACGCCGCGAAAGGGCAAAGCCAGGGCGCACACATGCGGCCACGTCTTTCGTTTGCTTTTCAAGCCTTGAGCGGAGAGCAACATCCATGCCCATGGTGTCAACAAAAATTAAAAACCCGAAAGAGCTTGCCTGTAGCAGACGGCAGTCTGAGGAGCGCAATAGCGGAAGTACGTCACCGCTAGGAAGCGCACCACCATGGGAGGTAAGGCTCGCGCGCCGTCAAGAGCGAAGAAAAATTTGGAAGGAGGGGGACATACGGCGCGACGATAATGCGCGGCTTTTTATTTACGATTTCTCAGGTAATACTCATTGCTTTAACAAAATTCTTGTGGGAGGAGATTGCTAGTACATTGCTTTCTGTGGTTACATGTACATATATGCATCGGCTGAATGCATTTAAGGACCCTTTTAAGCAACAAGCCCTATAAAATGTAGGTTAGTTTGAAAGGAGCTAAGGTCATCGTCACAGATTATTTCTCGGAACACTACGCAATCGACAGCAAATAAATTCATATTATATGAGACGCACGACGTTAAATCGTTAATATCTATTAGGAAAATCAGAGGGGCGAGAACAGAACCTTGTGGCACACCGGACTAACGAAGGTATTATTGAAATTTTGGTTGTTAATAGAAACAAATTGCGAACGAGTAGATAGAAAAATCTCAAGCCATGCAAGAAGTTTTTGTTCATTATTAAGCTGACGTAACTTGTGTAGTAGTACTTTATGGCACAACTTGTCAAATGCTTTCGAAAAGTCCAGATATATGCAATAAGCAGATGTTGATTGATCAAACATCGATTGTTTGGGTGGCCAATGTCATAGCCATACCGCGAGTATGTGGTACTCTGGATGTTAAAGAAAAGAGGATATTAAAGTAAAGTGACTTTTCATTAATATCCTCAGCAAGTCTCGGGTACGCACTTCGTAGGCCTAACGTTTGGGCTTGGAGTCTACGGCGTGAATAAGACACCAGCTGCTCGGCGTACAGTGAGTATATTTTCCAGTGCGCGCCGGTTGAAGGTGTTAAACATCGAAATGTGATATTAGGCCTAACGTCCTTAACTTCATAATGCGATGTTAGGCCTCGCGTCCTACGGCTAACAACCCTACTGCATGCCGAGCAACTTCATTTTCATTGTACGTCGAGCTATGGGTAACATGTGTATGTTCACCTCAGAACAAGACACTAAGCCTACATCGCGCCGACGCACGCCTGCGTCACTCCTTCCGTCGGTTGCACATCAACCTTCTGCGGAGGGTGCTAGCAGAGGTGTCACTAATCCTCATCAGAATGCTTTCAATTTTTCTACACTTAACCCACAATCATCATGATAGCCAGAAAAAGTTGGCACTACTTGAGTGAGTTTTTGTGTAAGGATATCATCCGTAGGGGCTGAAAGCTTCGCTCTAAATCATCAATGTTGGGGCACGAGCTGTTTCCACCAATTATTTTGCCATTACGTGGTGAATGGTTTCGGTCATTGCGTGATTAATAAGGACAAAACGCCACCTTTGGACCTCCGTGGACGAAACTAGTAGAGGGGCCAGAGCGCTCCAGGTCCTTGGAACTCATAAATTCTTCAGAGGATACCGAAGTGCTCGACTGTGCCTGAATCTGGAGTTCGGGCACGATAGGCGAAGCAGGACGTGATAGAGCAGATGCTGTTAGCGACGATGAGCTTGCCGATTTTGTGAGTTGCTTCGCGCAGGATTGGTCCCGTGCCTGGAATGAAATAGAAGAATAGAGCTTGTCGATGTTTTTTTATCCTGTCTCGGTAGTGATGCTTACTTGTACCGTTTAGTGGGGGCAAGGTATGAAATAATGAAGCCTTGACATGTATGGGCAGAAACAATTTTCGAAAAAAAAAACACTGAACGTTCCTTCCAGTTTTCTCTTGAGTAACGCTCAATAAATTATGTAAAGTTACAAAATATTTGCTTAGAAATCACAATTTTTCAGCTATGTCAGAAGAAATTATTCGCGGAGATTACCTTTGAGAAAGGGCGTTTTTTATGTTCTCTCACTGTCTCAGTGCTGCGCAAGGAGTTTGAGTGTTACGGTCTTTTCAGTGGTGACGCTGCACCAAACAAGCGACATTTTTACATTTATCATGATAACGACATTTCTTGTGGAAATTCCGTTCGTCGTATTCTACGCCGCTGTGTCGTGCCCAGGGTCGCAATGCCAGGGCAAGAAATGCTCGCACTTTTGTGGAGCACAAGAGGAAGGTGGGCGCTGTAGAGCGAATCTCCTACCCTGCAGAGCAACTTACGTGACCGGCCTTCGCATCCCGTTGCTGCATTCTCCGCTACGCCAAAACCTAATTTTCGGTCCAAGGGTGTGACAGCTAAAATGTTCGGGCCTTTAAATTAAAAAAAACCTGGCCTTTGCAAATGTCATGAAAACTTTTATTAGGAACATTACCTTGTGTTCCTTCAAAGAACGGGATTGAAAAGCAACCTAGGCAACACGAGCTATTAATAAATGTCTGTAAAGCGATACCAAACGCCTGGGTAATTCTTGTAAGAAATCATGCACCCCTCATTCAAAATTGACGATGGTTGAACGTGGAGCATTCTCGTGACAGATTTTTGTTGTTATTCGCGTTGTTTTTGCAAATCGCTTCGACCATGTTCAAATTAAGCAATCGGATAGACAGCGGGTTCATGACGCGACGGACCCAGCGTTTTTTCTTTACTTTGCGTTATAGTTTGGCTTTGCAGAATCACTTGTAACGCTGACACTTGGCGTCAAAATTAAAGTCCTGTGTTATAACTTGATAAGCCATAGAAACTTTTCATGCAGCGAGATTCTTTTACGGAAAAAGGCCCTCATAATCGGGACAAGAAGAAACGAAAAGGAACACTAAGAAAGTAAAAAAAAAAGTTTCAGGTGAAATCAACGTTTGTGCCTTAAGATGTTATTTATTATTTATTTATTTATTTATTTATTAGTAATCCCTTTAGGCCCAATGGCATTTTAGAGGGGAGTGGTGACATTCATAGGTATAACGAAAAAAAAAGCAGCTAAAGAAATACATGTCAAAGAAACATCTTATACAAAATTAGGCAAAAAAACAGTAAAAGAAACGCAACAAGCAAGTATAACGGCACAGAACTAAGAATTAATTACACAATGTTGACTATGGCTTTTTTGAAAAGTATGTGATTTACAATGCTTGCTGTAGTAGAGGGAAGGCGATTCTATTTTAATGAAATAGGGGAATAAACGACTGAGAAAAGGCGGTCATTCGGCTTGATGCCATAATACTTTGTGAGCATGATCAAGGCGAGAAGTAAGGTACAATGGAGGCAAAATGAGTTCTTCGTACAGATGTTGATGATGAAATATTTTGTGGAACAACGGAACTAGCAAAAGTTTACGTCGAACGGCTAGGGATTGAAGGTAAAGGGTAGATTCCATTGTTGTAACGCTGGCGATTTGGTTATAGTGAGACAGGATGAAACGTGCAGAATTGTTTTGTACCATTTCCAGTGAGTTTATGAGATTGTTAAGAAAAGGACCCCAAATAGGGGAGGCTTATTCTAATTAGGACAGAATAAGTGTTTTGTGCAACACTAGTTAAAAGGATGATGGTGCCTGAGCGAAATTCCGCCTGAGGCACCCCAGCATGCGATTTGCATTGTTAATAATATGTTCAATGTGAACGTTCCAGGTGAGGTTGCTTGTGATGTTAACACCGAGATATTTGTAAGAAGAAACAGAAACAAGGGCGATGCTATTAAGGCAGTAAACAGGTAATGTGTTTTTTTCTAGATACACGCATAAATTTACTCTTGCTAACTTTGTGTTCCATGCGCCACTTTAAGCACCAAGCCGTTACAGAATTTAGCTAAGTTTGAAGGGAGGTAAGGTCATCGTCACAGATTACTTCTCGGAATACTACGCAATCGACAGCAAATAAATTCAAATTATATGAGACGCACGACGTTAAATGGTTATTATATATTAGGAAAATCGGACGGCCGAGAACAGAACCTTGCAGCACACCGGACTCAACGAAGGTATTATTAGAATTTTGGTTGTTAATCGAAACAAACTCCGAGCGAGTAGATAGAAAAATCTCAAGGTGTGCAAGAAGTTTTGGTTCGTTGTTAAGCTGACGTAACTTGTATAGTTGTAGTTTATGGCACACCTTGTCAAATGCTTTCGAAAAGTCCAGATATATGCAATAAGCAGATGTTGATTGATCAAACATCGATTGTTTGGGTGGCCAATGTCATAGCCATACCGCGAGTATGTGGTACTCTGGATGTTAAAGAAAAGAGGATATTAAAGTAAAGTGACTTTTCATTAATATCCTCAGCAAGTCTCGGGTACGCACTTCGTAGGCCTAACGTTTGGGCTTGGAGTCTACGGCGTGAATAAGACACCAGCTGCTCGGCGTACAGTGAGTATATTTTCCAGTGCGCGCCGGTTGAAAGTGTTCAACATCAAACTGCGACATTAGGACTAACGTCCTTAACTTCATTATGCGACGTTAGGCTTGGCGTCCTACGGCTAACGACCATACGGCATGCCGACCAACGTCATTTTCCTTGTACATCGAGCTATGGGTAACAGGTGTCTACGTTCACCTCAGAACAAGATGTTAGGTCTACATCGCGTCGTCGCACCCCTGCGTCCCCTCTTCCGTCTGTTGCACAGCAACCTTCTTCGGAGGGTGCTAGCGGAGCTGTCACTAATCCTCGTAAAAAAAGCTTTCAATTTTTCTACGCTTAACCCACAATCATCATGATCGCCAGAGAAAGTTGGCTCTACTTGAGTACGTTCTCGTGTACGGATATCATCAGTAGGGGCTGAAAGCTTCTCTCTAAATCATCAATGTTGGGGAGGAGCTGTTTCCAGCAATTATTTTGCCATTACGTGGTGAATGCTTTCGGTCATTGCGCGTGATTAATAAGAAGGACAAAACGCCACCTTTGGCTCTCCGCGGACGAAACTAGTAGAGGGGCCAGAGCGCTCCAGGTCCTTGGAACTCATAAATTCCTCAGAGGATATCGAAGAGCTTGACTGTGCCTTAATCTGGAGTTCCGGCACGATAGGCGAAGCAGGGCGTGATAGAGCAGATGCTGTTAGCGACGATGAGCTTCCCGATTTTGTAAGTTGCTTCGCGCAGGATTGGTCCCGTGCCTGGAATGAAATAGAAGAGTAGAGCTTGACGATGTTTCTCGATCCTGTCTCGGTAGTGATGCTTACTTGTACCGTTTAGTGGGGGCAAGGTATGAAATAATGAAGGCTTGACATACATTGGCAGAAGCAATTATCGGGAAAAACACTGAACGTTCCTTCCAGTTTCTCTTGAGTAACGATCAATAAATTATGTAAAGTAACAAAATATTTTGCTTAAAAATTCACAATTTTTCACTCTATGCCAGAAGAAATTATTCGCGGAGATTGCCTATGCGAAAGGGCGATTTTTCTTATGTTCTCTCGCTGTCTGGGTGCAGCGCATGGAGTTTGCGTGTTGCAGTGTTTTCAGTGGTTACGCTGCAGCAAACAAGCGACATTTTTTCATTTATCATGATAACGACATTTTTGTAGACCTAGCGGGTAAATATTTTCAAATTCCCGCTTTTATCCGCTAGACATTGCCTCAATGGAATAAAATCTTGTTCCTTTATGTGTTCATTGCAGGGCCCTGCACGGTTCCTTGTTTATTATTCAGAATGACTTCTAAGGTGAACTGTGTTGCCCACGAATCGGTTCCCGGACGCATATTTAAATCTATAGATGGAAAAGTTCGGTTCGTCGTATTCTGTGCCGCTTTGTCGTGCCCAGGGTCGCAATGCGAGGTCGAGAACTGCGCGCACTTTTGTGGAGCACAAGAGGAAGGTGGGTGCTGTAGAGCGAGTCTCCTACCCTGCAGAGCAACTTACGTGACCGGCTTTTGCATCAGGTTGCTGCATTCCCCGCCACGCCAAAACCTAATTTTCGGTCCAAGGGTCTGACAGCTAGAATGTTCAGGCCTACGCTGTTAAAAAAAACTTAGCCCTTGCAAGTGTCATGGATACCTTTATTAGGAACATTACGTTGTGTTCCTTCAAAGAACGGGATTGAAAAGCAACCTAGTCAAAAGGAGGTATTAACAAAGGTCTGTAAGGTGATACGGAACCCCTGGTTACTTCATGTAAAAACTTATGCACGCCTGTGTCCCTCGATGACGAGGGTGGAACGCGGAGCTTTTCGTGACGGATCCTTTGTGGTTATTCGCGTTGTTTTTCAAATCCCCTGAACCATGTTCAAATGAAGCAATCGGATAGACGCCAGGTTCATGACCCGACGGACCCAGCGTTTTTTTTTACTTTGCGTTACAGGTTTTGCGTTACAAACGCCATCACTTAGAACGCTGAAACTTGGCGTCAAAATAAAGCCTTGTGTCATAACATGATGAGCCATAGAAAATTTTCATGCCGCATGATTTTTTCGCGGAAAAAGGGCCTCATATTGGTGACAACAAGAAACGACAACAAACACTTAGAAATTAAGAACAAGTTTCAGGTGACATCTACGTTTGTGTCTTAAGATGTATGAAGCGATAGCATTACTTTCCCGTGTAGGGAGCGTTTTGGACTGGAGTTGCTGCATTGGCCGTTTATGCTTTTCAAACCCTGAATTTCATTGACGAAAGCTGGACCAGCCCCAGCTGTTTTTAATCACCACGGCACAGAAAAGGCAGGGGCCATCTTTGCTGGTGGGGCTAAAGGTGAGGGCGTGAATCGTTGCGGCTGCAGGGTGTTGGTCACTTTGGGCCAGAAAGCAAGAGTATCAGTGTTTACAAGAGTTTATTCATCAGCATCATTGCCCTGCGAAACGCTGTAGTTTGTGAGAAGACGCAGACGAAGATAGAGGGCGATCATGTATATATATATATATAATATATATATATATATATATCTATATATATATATATATATATATATATATATATATATATGTACTGAAGAAAGGAAGTCCTTTACTGTTACTTTATTACTTTACTTTATTATTCTTTCTCGTGTCCTTTAGTTCTTTACTTTAATGTGTCCTTACTGAGTCCCTCGTCCCGTATTTTACTGTTGTGCTACATGCATTACGAGGGCTCTGGCTCCAGCAGTTCGGATATGCCAATTTCTAACCCCGATTTCCGACCACGTCCTACGTAGGCGGCCGCTGGAAACAAAAGACGTTCTACGTCTCCCGTGGTGGTCGAGGGGCGGCGCTAGTTGACCGTCTTCAGAGCACTTGTAAATATAAACCCCCGCGATAATGTCGAAACAGGAGCCGCTGCGGTATAGCATAATTTGTCAGTACACCGCACGCGTTATGCGGAGATGTGAGTTCGAGTCCCGCTCCCGGAAAAAAACGGCGGATTTTTTAAATGCGGAGAATTTCCTAGGCTCGCCAACTCCTCCGTCCATAGGCGTCCGCAGCTCATAACCTAATGTCGAGGCGCAGGTGCGCGCCTCTCCCCCGTACCCTACCCGGCTCTCAACAGCTGCTGCTGCGGTGCGGCAGGAGCGAGTCTGCGCGCACATGCGCCGTAGCTGCCCCGTGCACCTCGTCGCTCTCAACAACAGCTGCGGCGGTGCGGGGGGAACGCGTCTGCGCGCGCATGCGCAGTAGTTACCCTGTGCGCTCCGTCGCGCTCAGCAGCAACAGCGGCAGGTGTACACGTGATGCGGAGTGATAGCGGCGTGCTAGCGGCGTGACAGCTGCGTGACAACAGCGTGGTGGGGGGCGTGGAAAGGTCGCGCGCTTGTGTACGGAAGTGCGCGCTTGCGCGTCTTTCCCCCATACTTCTCTCCCTCGACAGCGTGCGCAGTGTATATAAGCGGTGGAGCGCGCGTTCGAACTTCAGTCAAGTGCGTCTTTGCTTGCCTTTCGTTTGGCTCCAGATGAAGTATAAGCGATGGAAGCAACAGTACCGTCAACAAGTTACGCATTCCAAACCCTCCCCGCATCCAAACGGTAACCACAAACGACCCAATTACGCAACTTTCACGCAATACAACCACCCCTATGCGACGAATTTACTCGAGTTCCCCCCGTGCGAAGATGCTGGCGGGCGGCTTTTTTCTCGACTTCTTTTTTCGCCTGTTTATCACTTTATCAAAAAACATGACAAACACACGTCAGTCGGCATTATTAAATATTTCGGAAACAGCCGAATAGCACTAGCAATGACGACTGCAACCTTGATATGCATATATATATATATATATATATATATATTATATATATATATATATATGCGAAAAGAATAGAGGAGGGAGGGACTTTTGTTGAGTAAGATATACTGAAAGTAAAGGGTAAAGAGATAGTCATATCAAGGACTGAACCTGAAGGACACAACCCCAAAATCAGCTCACGCTGACCTTAAAAAAAGGGCCCATCTCCCCGCGAGGGGGACTCGAGTAAATGCGTCGCCTAGGGGGTGGGTGTATTGCGTTAACGTTTAGTGTTTGGGGAGTTGGTGGTAGTGAATGCGTTGTATCAGCAGCTTGTTGACGTAGTTTAAGTCAAGGATATCAGGATATGAGTCAAGGATATAAGGCGCGTTCGTAGCCTTTCATTCTGTGTTGGTTTTGTGGCGCAGTGGGAAGAGCACCATGTACCTCGCGTTCCGCCCACAGGTAGTGAATGCGTTGTATCAGCATCTTCTTGACGTAGTTTGAATGACTCAAGGATATAAGGCGCGTTCGTAGCCTTCCATTCTGTGTCGGCTTTGTGGCGCAGTGGGTAGAGCACCATGTACCTTGCGTTCCGCCCGCAGGGTCGTGGGATCGAAACCAGGCGCCGGTAAGTATTATTTTTTTATATAGTGTAGGGGGAGGGGTGCGGACCTGTTGTTGAGAGCGAGGAGGGTAGCGTGATGCGGGAGAGGAGGAGTGGTGGAGAGGGCGCACCTGGAACGGCTGTTGCGGACGCCGAGGCACGCCAACGCCGGGTGACATCGTGAGTTAAAGACATGCTCTGCATTTAAAAGGTGACAAGCTGGTCAGAGCAGCCTGCCATGTAGGGAGATAAGTGGAATATGTGATGTTTGACTCCGTCACCACTGAGCATATCCTGGGATATAAACGGGTTGCTTAGAGGAAGGAAAAGGGTGTTTCACGTATTGAGTGCAGGTGCGTGCGTGTGTGCGAGTGCACGTGCGCGAAAACCGCGTAATGCCGATAAGCTCTCGTGTATTGTTTATAGGCAGGCGACTACGATAGTCAAATAATCTGTTAGGCGTCCACGGGTACGAATCAATCATATTTTTGCGTTTTATTTAATATTCTTAGGGGTTTCAAGTACCTATTGCAATCACGCTACCAAATTATTTGATGTGAGTGAAAAAGTCATGATATTCCGCGATGCCTTTCATATCGCTATCGACTCTAGATATGTATTTTTTCGAAAGGCTGTTTCTGAATTTCTAGATTTGGTAATTTGTTGTCATGACATATAAAGGGCATTATTTTTTTCGGTGAGCAGTTAAGCTGATCACTAATATCTGTATGCGGAATATGGGCTGTAAGTTGTTCGGGATATTAGTGAATAAACACATCAAGTGGAGAACTATATACCAGTAGTAACTCGGGTAAAGATTTTTATTACATTACTTAGACCACGTCCATTTATGGTAGACTGGAAGTCTCTCTGTACGTTTATATATGCAAGCATGCAGTGCCAATAAACGGCACCAGCACGTTTACCCGGCCTATTGCGGAAAAATACCGACAGCCATTTGGACAGTATACACTTCAGATGCTGAAGTATACGACGTCTCTGTTAATAGTATCGCGGTAAAAGTTACGCCAAACGTTTCAAGTAGTGTTGCCATGTCATCTAGTTTATCTGTCAAAGACCGCACGTTTAAAGGAGAAGAAAGGAAACGACATACGGGATATTTTCGTGTTTACTAATGGTTGGATTTCGGTCGGTTTAATTCCCATAATTTGGTGCTTGCTTGGAACGCACGGAATATGCGTTCCGTGCGCTCCAAACAACATGTACGAGATTTTCAGAAATAAAATGGGAAAACGTGTTGTGTTTTGTAACCTTGCGTGACTACAAAAAAGAATACTGCTGTGCAATGAATTCACTTATGCATCACCCCGGGCATAGTCTACGTCAAAAATTCAAAGCACCGGTAACTACCCTAATTGGCACCAGTAACTACTTCTACCTTTCACTTGCATTGGTGTGCGGTAACTTTTTAATTGAACGTCGCACACAGGCTGCGAAGGCCGAGTTTTCGTCCTCTGCACCCACCGCGCCAGGGAAACGACCTTAGGCTACGCGCCCCGCGGTGCGGCGGAAAACGGCGAAACGGCCTCTTCGGAATTACACTCTCTCCGGGCGATTGGAACGGCCGGAGCAACGGCGCGCCGCCGGTAACCGATAGCGGAGGCCACGGTCCGACGCTTACAGCCAAACATCTTCGCTTATCTAGGTATGTATTGGTTGTATCCTGCACGGAGTTTGCAATTCGTCGATGTTGAAATCCGCGTGTGCCACGGGGAACGATCGTGTTCCTGTGCGTAGGATGAGGACACCATGTTAATATTTTCGGGAAGTGGAGTACGGTAGTCATGGTTAACGGGGAGAACGACATACAAGTTAGCGTGAATTTTGGTAGGCTGAGTCCCGCCCTTGTAGACCCGTTCTATTTTGTATGTATGTTAATGTGACGTGATGTTTCATAAATGTGAATTGGAGCATCTTTCTCATGCGTTTAGGTACTCTGCATACAGCCAAGGCAATAAGCTCCTTTTGAGCGTGTAATTGTTTTAAGCCTTTATTTTATTGTTCTGCCAGTCGGATCGTGAACAGGGTGTCTCCAATTTCCGCCTTGTATGTTTCTGTTTATGGGAGCGTACTGAAGTAACAGCGATTGCCACGGTACTCCACTACGACAATCACTACCTTCGAAGTTTCAAACGTTTTTGCAGTCGGCGTCTACGAAGGTATCATGGTTCTGGACATTTCTTCTAAAGAACCTGATCATGGCTTGAGGCCTGTCGGTACGTCGGTTTGAACCTATGGTTTTTGGTAGGGGGAGGGCTTTTAAGGACCCTCAATGGATCAAGAAGGTGTCCGTTATAGCGTCGATTCGTTTTTTATTCTCTGAAGCTGTGCTTTTATTTCACCAGACGGCCTGTCCCATTTTTGTTTTCCGAATATTTTGTTCTAGGAGAATAAGCTGTCCGGTTTCTTCAAATACATCGATAAGACACAATACAACGATATAATCTAAACTATTTAAACGACACGATTTAACGAAAAGTGGAAAGTTCAGTGCTGCCCTATATGCTGCCCGGATAATGGTGTTTATTTGGCCTTTCCGAAATGGTGAAAGTTATTGGTGCGGAAGCCAGTAGGAAATCCGGCTCATGATCAGCGCCCCCCAAAAGTGTTTTCTCTGCTTTTATTCCTGCTCTTTTCCTGTAGAGACGTTTCACAATGTTGACCAACTAATCAGAGATTTCCCGCATTTTGGCGATTGTGAGATCGGCTCTGCCACTTATCTGCGGTGCCATGTGAATGCTTTTTACGTGACTGTTGTCTGGGATCACATGGTGACCTATTCATTTTTTAGACCATTCCTCGTTTGTCGGATAAAGAGTGCGGCCGTACACAGGGCCACGAACCATTGGACAAGTTATCTTAAAATGCGTGTGGTTACACGCCTTTCACTCGGTGTTATTCCTTATTGCTGCACACTTTAGTATGCCTCTGGGAATAATCAACGCTTCACTTGCTTCTTCCGAGACTTGCGCTCATATTTTGCCACATGTTTTAGTTCGCGACACAATGTTGACGCCGGCATCATTTTCAGTCGTCGGAGAACTGGTTTCATTGTGAAGTAAGGTGCGGCCACGGCTGGCGACCGTGTCTATGTAACATGAGATCACACCCTGTGCGCAGGAGGAACCTCAATATGCAGGCGCGGCTGCTACTCAAATCGGGCATCGCTTATTTTGCTAGGCTGTGGTAATATTGTCCTCCTGTTCACAATTCACTTGCGCTCTAATATACTGGCGACTTCGGGCAGCCCTTGTATCTGGCTTCCTGAGTTTTGGTTTCCTGTTAGCACTAATGACGTACTGCCGCGGACGCGTGATGAACACCGCTGATCACGGGTGATAGCGGACTGCCGGAAGACACGGCAAAACCGCAAAATGACCCTAATAACGTTATAGAGTTAAAACATTAGGGGAGATCGCGCTCACGCACAAGACTTGGATTTCGATACTGTTGTAGGTGGTAATTCACGGACGCAAAGTTAAGTTTTAGTATCGCTGTTTAGTCGTGGTTGACGTGGACGGCATGACATTTCAATGACCTAATCAGAGAAAAGCCTGAGTGAGCTCATCGCTTTGGTCGATGGTTTTGTACTCCAATCGGAAGGCACGACTTATCGTTTATCTACCGTAGGCTTTTCATTCCCAGCCTCTCGAAGCGCGGCCTCTTCCTCGGCCGTTTGAACTACCCGCGGTCGGGCAATGCCTTGTCAATGATCACCTACACCACTTTTGATCTCAAGTCGCAGTTCTTCTATGGTACAGAGCACATGCGCAAGACGACACGAGGACGAAACAACGAGGGGCGTACGATATGATGTGTCTTTTTTGTTCCCAGCAAGTGTTACCACGATACGCCGAACGCTGGAGTTCTTTTGTGGCCAATCTCCCGAATATGGTATGCTTGGCTTCGCGCACGTGCGCTCGAGGCACGTGGTGATCGCGTGAGCTTTTTTCGGCCAATATTGGCCCACCTCCCTCAGTGGGAATGCTTAGCTTGGCGAGCGTGCTCTCGAGGCAAGCGTGCACCAGCGCTCGGAATTTTCTTGGTATTAAATCTGCGGACACCATACACGAACAATTTGCTCAGCAGCTTCCGTGTTAAAATATAACATGTTGATTGATTGTGGGGTTTAACACGCCCACGACACGCAGGCGACGAGGCGCGCCGTAGTGGAGGGCTACGGATTAATTTTGACCACCTGGGGATCTTTATCGTGCGCCGAAATCTCGTACACACGGGCGTTTTTGTTTTGCGCCTCCATCTGAAAAGCGGCCGCCGCGGCCGGGAATAGAACCCGCGACCTCGTGCTCAGCAGCGCAACGTCTTAGCCACTGAGCCAAAATATAAGATGTTTCAAAACCGCATACGGGTTTCGTGTTCACTGAGAGAGTCAAGAGGCCGCTGTCACCTATCTAGCCATCCCATGCCCCAACAACCGCGCGGAAACAACCAGCATAGTCCCTTCCGTCCGGTTCATTGTGGCTGGGTGTTGACTCAGCGAAAAGCGATGACAGCAGTGGCCCGGATGCAGTGTTTTTTGCCCGCGTTGTCCCAGTCAATCCTTTGATAATTGTATTGCGCATTTTCGGCAACTTAGCATTCGTAGTCTGATTTTATTTTAACAGAACGCTGGGGTTCCTTGAGTCGAACGGAAAAGTGTCCGGTTTCGCCAATGCTTCCCGAATTTAGTTTCAATCTGTCAACACCAGCCACGATGAACCGCACGGAAGGAACTATGACGGCTGTATGCGCGTGCTTGGTAGGTCACTAGCTTGCTAAGAGACAACGGCTTCTGGTATCATTCAGTGAACAAAGAACCCGTATGTAGTTTAGAAACGTCGCATATTTTTATACGGTGGTCATTGATTGTTCTCGTGTCTTTATTTCTTTTATTGACGCGTCGTACTATCGTGGGACCCTTGGATGTTATTCCTACAACAATTTATATCTGGCATGAAATTATATCGGACAACAAATTATATATTCTACACGTGTCAAGATGCTAAGTATATTTGTTTCAAGAAAGCACGCCTCCAGTATATTTTTGTTCATGCACCAGTGTGTTTTTGTTTAAAACAGCATGAGCAGTAGACGAGCTCCCCGCGGTGCCTCAGCGGCTAAGGCGTTGCGCTGCTGAGCCCGAGTACGCGGGTTCGATTGGTGGCCAGGGCGGCTGCTTTTGTGATGGAGGCCAAAAGCAAAAACGCCCGTGTGTACGAGATTTCGGCGCACGTGAAACAGTCACAGGTGGTCGAAATTAATTCGGAGCCCTCGACTACGGCGCCCCTCATCGCCTGCCGCGCGTCGGTGCATTAAACCGTACAATCAATCAGTGAGCACTAGGCGGGCGTTGTGTGAATAGCGTTTTTAGGCAGCCAATAATTTCCTCTTTCGCGCAATTTTGCTGGGACACAGAATGGTCTTCATGTGGATATTTTGTTTTATGCTGCTACATCATATGTGTTTGTTCACTCTGATCAGATATTTTCACCGACCAAGCTACCTTGGTGGAATCGGTTCCTCTTTGTACGTCAGCAACAGAAAGTCCGTGCTTGCAAAAATGTTTACCAGCAATAGGCGAACGGGGAGCGACGGTTAACGGCTGCACTACGACAAGGGCGAGCTCAAGCCAGGGCGGTTTCTATGTTGGCACCAGAGGCGCTGAATTCTACGCTCTGCCAAGAATTTTGAAATGCATCGCGACTCCGCTTCTGCCCGTGGGCCAAGTGTGCGGGAAAAAGAGGCGACTGGGAACGCCAGCGACTCATGTCGATAGTCGTCGTAAACCCAAACTGCTACTGCAGCCGCCAATCGAGCAAGCGTGACAGCTGAGGCAGAAACAACAGAAAACGAGCTTCCCACGCAGTCAGTATCTGGCTCTGAAGTTGTGGTGGAAAATGCCGAAATACCACCTTTTGAAGCAGGAGAAAAGGTGGCTCACCTCAGGTTTGTGATGGTGAGAACTGCAATTATAACGCCTCCCAAATAATTTATCTAAACATATTTGAGAACGTCCTGTACATCTACCCTTTTTTGCATTGGTAAAGCATTCAAAACTATCGCTATCATTTGAAATATTTTCCACGACTCCCCTCCGAATTGCACCAGAGACTAGCTTTTACAACATTAAGTTAAGGGGTGTCAGAAAAAATCTTTTATGAAAACCTCTTAGGTACTCGTGCATGCAAAAAACGTTTGCACATAAGAGCACCTCCCGACGGTTTAGTTACCGTAGGTTGCTTTCCAGCTTTCTGGTCTTTTTTGGCCCGTAGTGTGGGCTGTGCTGAGTCCGAAGCCATGTCAACCTCGCCACCTGTTCGAGAAGGTGTCCTAGCTGTCGAAGGCAGAAACCCACCTGATGGCTTTCTTGAGGCTGTAACCTGCAAGGTAATAACAAAGCACGCGATAGTACTGTAGGCCACATTCGAACACAGCGAACATTTGTTGTAAACTCTACAAGCACCCAACTTTCTCAAAAAAAGATACTAAGCCCTTGACTGTAAAAGTAAAATCACGAAGCCATGTCTTGTCCCGAAGATACAATCAGCGAAGTGACGCTGCTTGTTCTTGTACGGGTTTTTAGAGAAATTGGTAGAACGCGCAGCGTACAAAGCTGGAGAGTTATTTGTTACTCAGAAAAAACGTTTAGGACTGGCCCCAAGGTGGTGGTAATATCTAATTCCACCTCTACCAAGGCTAGCAGAAAGTGTCTAGCAGAAGGAGATGCTGGCGATACGTTTGTTCCCGGCCGCGGCGGGCGCTTTTCAGATGAAGGCGAAAAGCAAAAACGCCCTTGTGTACGAGATTTCGGGGCACGTTAAAGATCTCCAGGTGGTCAAAATTAATCCGGAGCCCTCCACTACGCCGCGCCTCATCACCAGCGTTGCGTCGGCGCGTTAAACAACCACAATCAATCAATCACGTTTGTTCGGGATATGTAAAATAATGTTCAAATTGAACTACCGCTTCAACCATCTTTTTTTTCAGTTTCTGGAATTTATAGCTCAACTGTGGCAAAATTAGTGAAAGGCATCGGAAAATTAAACTACACGTTAATTACAGCCCCTTTTTCTATATGATTGTCAGGCTAGCGTGCAAAAATTACTAGAAAAACCAATGTCAGCGGCAGAAACACAGTTTATGTACCTGCTATCCGAAGGAGTAAATTTTTACTTAGCACCGAGTAAGGCATAAACCGCAGGTAATTGTAAACTGGCTGAAAATTGTAGAATTCCTAGTGCAGTCCGAAAAGGGGGCACAGTTTGGTGTAAATTATAATCGCCATTTCCGGTGTTCTCGGCACAAAAGTTTGGTGTTAGTGGTCAGATTAAGCAGGAAAAAATGTGGGCACAGTTTCCGTCATTCTATTGCCTGAATGAAGTTGGAATACAAGGGTGAGCTTAGGAATTTCTGCAGTCTTGATGGAATAGAACTAAATCTTGAAAAAAAAAACGTGAAAATGTCGGTTAGAAATCATTTTCGACAGCGGACGTTTACAAACTACGCAATGTGTAAGAGATAAGCTGTTCGCATGACCGGCTCAGATGCGCGTTTTGCGCGTGCTCCTAGGGAAAACAAACTACTCCGATTACCAAGAACTGATTCCGAGAGTACGTTACTCATATTTCCTTGAAATACTAGCAAGGGCATTCTTACGTATCCAAGTGATATTGGTATATTTCCGAGTATAAATTGTCTCATAAAGCACTTCAATGGGATCGTGTAGGCACACATACCTCTAAGAGAGTTTGCCTAGCAGGCGGTGGGCCCGCGAGATCAGGGACAGCTCTAAATTAGATTGTATTAAACGAACGTCTGTTTATTAACAAACCGTGCGGCAGAAATGTACTAAAAAAGGGCAGCAAGTTTTCACTGATACATTGTGATGTATAACCTTTTCACATTTAATGCATTTCTGCCAGTATTGTTGCAATAGAGTGCCAATACTGCCAGTATTTTTACAATACAGCTTTCTTAGATGTCAGTCGTTTACGGAGAAAGCAGCTTGAAGTACCTTGGTGACCATCTGTACGTGGCCTGTGACCGATATCGAGTCGTCGAGGTTCGCGGAAAAGGTTATGAAGCCCGTCGAAGTTGTGGAGGCGATTGAGGCTCTCCGAAGGTCCGACCTGTGAGCATCAGGGAAACCATCGTCTGCCGGACTGCCTGAACCCGAGTTCGGCGCTGATGGCCTACGATGCACCGGTGAGGATGACGAAAACTGCAAAGCGGCCTCCGCATGGGTCTCCGCCTGCGACTAGAAGGTGCAGATGCGGTGCATTCCGCCGTACGCTTAGCCCGCTCCGAAAGCGATTTTATGCCAAGTAAACATTGTATCCAAAGCTGATCTTATATCAAAGAATGCAATCTGCGCGCAACAAGCGTTGATGAAACCCGCATGTTCTGATTCATCTGTCTTTCAGCGATATGATCGTCAATTGACCGCGTTCAGCTGCAGAAAACCATGAAAACCACGCCAATACGCTCGAATGCATGTGGCGCCAAAATTCAGCTACACATAAAGGGAAGTTGACTACAAAATGTGTTCGTTTGGCGATTCAATCCCTTCGGTGTGCTCCTCCAGTTTAAGAGTGTGTTTGGAGGCCGCTGTTATGCATTGTCGCGGTTCATCTTCATGCACCGCACAAAGACAACTTTTTCTAGTTTTAAGAGACATCAAAATGGTTTACATCCATGTTTTGCACGGAAAAAAACTAAAACCTAAACATAAAAATTGCAATTTCCCCCAATACCGCCTTCATTTGAAAAAAAAAAATACAAGCAAAGGACCAGACGAAATCTGATATGTGCTGCCCAGTAAAGACACATTGGATGGGATCCGAGACGGGGATAAATTGGCTGCGGCGTTGCACATTCCCCCGTCTGCAGCTAAGCAGACTAAAACAAATCCTGGTGAGAAAAGTTATTAAGCCAAACCAGATTACGCCCGGGATATTTCCACAATTGCTTACAAATGGAGACATAGGTATCAAATTTAGTTTTTTTACTGTAATAGGTTTTGGAATAAATGAACTCAAACCCTCTTTATAACCTTCATAGCAGCAAACTCGGTGGAAACCTCAGCAGTCCAGCAGGCATCGCGGACTCAAGGTGTAGACGAACAATACGTAAGAATTCGAGAGAATATTTAAAATGGGTCCACAGCTACCATAGTTCTCTAAAAGGCCAGCAGTAGAAGGAAGCGCGTCAGACGAGGAGGCAAAATCCCTCCAATGCTATTCAAATCATGTGTACAAGAGGTATTCAGAACAGTGTATTGGCAACCGGTGGGTGTACGGGTTAATGGGAAATATACTAGTGACATTAGAGGTGATGATGTTGCATGGCTAAGAAACTCGGGGACGGATTTCAAGGCGTGATTATCACAGTGGACAAGCGGAGTAGAATCGTTGGCGTGAAAATAAATAGGCAGAAAACGAAAAAAATGCTCAGTATTCCCACGAGAGCACAATGGTTTCAGAGAAGTGGCAAGGCAGTGGAAGTGGTAAGCGAAGCGGTATCTGCTTAGACCAAGTAGTGACTCCGTACCACAGCTATGAGGCAGAGGTAATTAGAAGGATAAGAATGGGGTTGAGTGCATTCGGCATTCATTCTCAGATAATGAATGGTAGCCTGCCATTGTCCCTGAAGATTCCTACCTGCTCCATCTTAACGGCACTCACCTACGGGGCAGACTAGGAGGCGAACGTAAAAGGGTTCGATTTAACTTAAGGACGACTCAGCGAGCAATGGAACGGAAGGTGATCGCTGTAACGTTAAGGAACAAGAAGTGAGTGGAGTGGGCCAGGGCGTAAATGCGTGTTAAGGTCAAATTAGTACGAAACAAGAAGAATTGGGCATGGGCAGAGAATGTATTCCGAAGGCACGTTAACCGTTTGTCATTAAGGATAATAGAGTGAATACTTTGAGAAGAAGCGTGGGAGGGGGTGGCAGCAAGTTAAGTGGGCAGATGAGATCTAGAAGTTCGTGAGGCTAAATTGGTCGCAGTTAGCACAGGACCGGTATAATTGGAAATCTGTGGGAGAGGCATTTGCCTTGCAGTTGATGTACACAGCCTATGATGATGAATATTTAATTTGGTAGTTTTGATGAGATTAGATGATCAAAATTATTTGGTGTAAATAGACACTACAACAGGTACACCTCATAATGAAACTTTACGTGTCTATGCGTGGACAGTAAGGTTTAATAGCAGCCTCGCAAAAAGCGGCAAAAAAGAATTGGCGGGCTCAGTGTGGGAGACGGTCTCCTTGATGGGTATCGTAAAAAGAACAAAGGCCAATTACTTCCAGTGACTTCATTAAAAGTCAAACTAGTGCTGCAGTGCAGTGTAGAAAATGAGCAGGCGTTGCAAAACGTTGGTGTTCTGATGGTGAAAAGACGGCGCAGATGCATTGCTGGAAAGCCTGCGGGAAGTTAACCCGTGCAAGCCGGGTGAACTTCCCTAGCATTGTAGTCCCACACAAGGGCCGAGCGCCAGGCCGGGGATTCGCTTGGACGCATTGTACCGGTAGGTGCCCGGCGTCACCAAGGCACACGAATGCACATGGTGCCTTCCACAGCCATGGTGGATGCTCAACCCGCACCCGGCTGTGGCAGGGCATGCTACAAGACTCTTTCACGCTCGGCCATTGCGCAAGGCGGCACGAAGGCCGGGGGCCCAGCCAGGTGGACCAGGGTCAGGGGCCCCTCGAAAGGGTGAAGGCAGGTTTCCAGACGTGAATTTTCATTTCAATCGGTCCGTACTCGACCAGGGACGCCTGTACCCATTAAAAGGAACCACTGGGGAAAAGGTTACGCCCCCTTGAACTGGGGCATTTCCCGACGAAGACAAGTAACTTCCCAAGCACGAGATCCACCGTACAGGGGGGGCTTGTACCAATTTTTTACTTTTTGTTGCCCAGCGGTACCGAAGTACCTCCCACAATACCATGCCCCTTGGTACAAACCGACGTGGTGGAACGGTTTCCAGTACACTGAATCGCCCGTAGGGGGGCACTTGTCCCACTTTTTGTTCTGGTGGGTGACCAGCGGCTCCTGAGGAACCTAACACGTCTGCCGAAGTGGTAGTGCGTGTCTAAGCCCTCTATCCCACGCCGAGACGGGGGGCGCTTGTACCCCTTTGAACTGATGGGTTCCCAGAGGTCCCAGAACCCACCCGAAGAGGATCGAGGGACCTACCTAATGGCCTCCCATGGCTACTTGTGGTCCAGCTTCACGCGTTTTTTCCACCGTCGAGTCGAGCTACGTTACGGGGACGCTTGTACACTTTAAATAAATCGGTGCGTATCCAGCCGTCCCCGATTCAAACCTGGTAGCTCCTTTTTAGGATACGAGTGTTTTACCCCTCGCCCATCGCCGTCCATTAACGACCGCAGCGATGGCTCAGTGGTACAACGCTCGCTTCGTAGGCGGGAGGTTCTGGGTTACAATCGTGGTACCGCGGAGCACCACCGGTTCCTTTAATGGGTACAGGCGTCCCTGGTCGAGTACGGGCCATTGAAAGGAAAATTCACGTCTGGAAAGCTGCCTTCACCATTTCGAGGGGCCCCTGACCCTGGTCCATGTGGCCGGGCCCCTGGCCATCATGCCGCGTTGCGCAATGACCGAGCGTGGTGAAAGAGTCTTGTAGCATACCATGCCACAGACGGTTGCGAATTGAGCGTCCACACTGGCTGCGAAAGACACCATGTGCATTCGTGTGCCTTGGTGGCGCCGGGCGCCTATTGGTTAAATAGGTACAAGCGACTCTCCGTCCCGGCGCTCAGCCCTTGTGTGGCCCTACAACGCTGGGAAAGTTCACCCGGCCTGCACGGGAATTCGCCCCTATGGAAAGGGGCGGCCGCAAAAACGCAGGAACTTTTTTTTTGCACGCGTTGCCTCTCTTCCAAATTCATAAGGACTTCAAATGTGCCGATAGCCTGGAAAAACTGCTGCATCTTTCCTATTCGCGGAAAGTGTTTCCATTGACCTTCAGAATTGGAAAACCATCCTCCTACTTTCAGTTGTGTTCAAGAGGTTTATGAAAGTATCAGTTAAGCGCTTTAGCATTAACCTGTATTTTTAATAAACTCCGCAAATTAGGTTTGGTACAAGAGAAGATCCTCTACAACAGATCTCAAGCATGTCATCAGTCAAGCAAGAAACATTCTGTGGAAGTGAATAATCCCTTTTACACGAGAATTATAAACTACGAAAAAGCGTTCGATTGCGAATACGGGTGCAGCAATACTGGGAGGATAGAAATACCAGGGAATAGGGTAGGCATACGTAAAACTTCTCTTCGACACATGGAAGGAATGTGCGGGCAGTATGATTCTTCATAAAAAAAGCCAAAAGTTTCCCATCAGACAGAAAGCACGACAGCGGTATACCACGTCGTCAAACCTGTTCCCAGCTCATCTGGAGGGAGTATTTAGGAAGCTTGGAATGCGTGAACCATATGTTGTTGGCAAACGACATTGTCTAGCTCATTGTTTCTGGGGAACACCTGCGAAAATCCTTGAGGAACTACAATCAGAATGCTTGGATGTCGGGACTACAAACAGGTGCGAATGAATTTAAAGTAATGATAAATAGGCCGGCTGAAGGCGTATCTTTCAGCTTAGGTAACACAACTATAGAAGAAGTAGAAGAGCGTAACTGCCTTGGATAAGTTGTGAGAGCTGGTACAAAGCCCGAGACAGAAATTCGGTGCAGAATCCGTATGGGGCAGGATGCATAAGGTCAAGCACTCGCAAAGAATGAAACTTAAGCTACATTTGCCACCCTGAGGAACACTATACAGCCAATGCGTACTGGCGGGGATGAGAAGGAACGCAGAAAATTTGCGTCCTACAAATAATATCAAGGATATTTTAAATGGGCTCACCGAGCCATGGACGCCAGCATGATAGGCATAACGCTACAGGAAACGAGCCTGCTGAATCAGATAGGAAACTCGATTAGACGATGTCATAGTTGAAATTAAATTAGTTTCGGAGGGCGAACGGCAGTCATCTCGGTAACGGCGCTTACTTGTTGCGTCTCAGGAAGTGATTGCGGGATGAACGAACCCATGCCGGCGTGGCAACTCTGCCGCTATCTCTCTGTGTTTCACTGCCACCAACGATGTCGTTGCCAATCGTGTTTCAACCTCTCGCCCAAATGCCACTTGGTTCTGATGAGCCACAAACAGAGGAGGTGCGTCTAGCGAATTTGTGAGGAGGAGGGCACTCCTCGGTGTCGGCTCAGGGAGAAAGTGTGATGGTCAGCTGGTGAGACCTACTGCGCTGTGGCGATGCGCTGCGAGATGACGACTTCGTTGCGCGATCGCCATTTCCATTCACACTTTCGCCCAACGCTGCTTCTCTGTTTTCTTCCTTCGTAGGGTGCTTCCTTCTTTTGCTCACTCCCTTACGCCCATATCACTATAGCCGTCGCTTTCACCGCCGCCAATCCCATGTACCGGGCCTCAAAGGGCTGCGAACAAAAAGAAATGGCTTTGGCTGGCCATATAGTAAGACGAAACGGCCACCGTTGGACCAGGGCGGTAACAGAGAGTAGCTACGCAGCTGCCGTCGAAAACAAAATAACAAGATTTGAATGCAAGGAGTGGACCCCGGATGTGCTGGACCCGAGTGGTTAGAGATCAATGGGAGACGCCTTCGTCCTGCAGTGGGTGTAACAAACACGCTGATGACGAGCTGCTGTTTATGAAAATGACAACTTCATCAAGGCACTAAACAATGTAACATGGTATGCCCCTGTACTTTAAATAAATACCTGGCTCAACCCGATGGATCTCAAAGAGGTGATGCATATAAATTCCGTTTAAAAACGGCTTTACTACAACACGCTTTTTATTAGGAGAGGTTGTTTCAAGGCCAGTACAAAAAATAATATCAAATTTTTTCACTGATTGATTTTTCTAGCCACGTCGACAATACCCTTAGTATTCTTTTTGTCTGGTACCCATCAGGCCCCTTTAAGTTGATTTTACTATTAATGCGCTGCTCCAAAACGTCTTACTGGGCGCACCATTAGGTATATGGTATCCACTGATGACGGCTCCGGCATCGTTTATTAAAAAACTCTCCAAGCAACACTCGCTTCAATCCCTATATACCGAATTTCTTTAAACCTTACTTGCCTTAAACACAAAAATTAATAGCTGGAAACCCATTTTTCAACGGAAACTCAAGGTTTTTCAGGACAATATCGACGCCGTTTGGCCTAATAAATATCTGTAGAAACCATCGTATCCCGATAAAAATTGGTGCACCTAGCCGGTAAAATTCGGCGTCCAAATTTAAATCAAACCTCTCCTCAGCAGATAGATTTAGAATAGAATAGAATAGAATAGAACTTTATTGCTGTTACAGAATGGTACATCACTATGGTACATCACCTCATGGAACATCACCTCAATTACCTCAATAGCCGTTGGTCATTAAGGGTATCAGAGTGGATCTCTAGAGAAGGCAACCGTGTATAGGGGCGGCCGAATGTTAGGTGGACCGACGAGATTAAGACATTTGTGGGGATAAATTGGTCGCAGTTGGCACAAGACCGGTATAATTGAAGTTCTATGGGGGAGGCCTGTCCCGTGCAGTGGGTGTAGCCAGGCCGAAGGTGGTGATGGAGGGATCTTGTATGAAGACTTGAAGGCTCTGGGAACTTTCTTTAGGTGAACTTTTCTTTCGGATGCAAGTATGACACATCAGGCATTACACGCGGACAGTTTTTTTTCATTGTACGTAAAGATGCTTAAGCATTTATTTAGTAAAGATGCCACTGGCTTTGTATAATAATTTCAGTAGTAATATTACCAGCACTAACAATATTTGTGTAATAATTAGTATTAATACATTACTATACGAGTAAAATTTGGACGTTTTTGTACAGGTGGTGGTCGGTTACTGAAGTTTTTCGCATCGAATTTGCCACAAGTACTGCTTCGAAGTTGCGCGCTTGAAGAAATGAACTTGCACGCAACGAAAGACCACACGTGGAATAAATGTTTCATGACTACGCGATGTTACAAGTTAAAAAAAATTTCCCTCCCGCTCACACACTGTTTAGGTAGCAGCTTAAAATCATCTTAGGCGCACTTTGACGAACTGCATTGTTTGGGTTAGCGAGGGCAATTAAGCGTGGCCTTCTTTAAAAGAACACAAATGCATGGCGTCCGGACAAATGGGCACACTTAGACCACAGAACTTGAATTTCTTCAATTTCCGGTGAGCTTTGAAACATGTATTTAAAGCAACGTAACTTATTTTTACAAAAAGCGAGTATTAAATTGGCAAGGCCGATCGTTATAACAATAGATGTGCTTGGTAAGCCGCCTCAGTTTTATATGTACTACTGGACACCCAGCCAACGCAACTTCATTCTGGAAATTCATGAGTTCGACATCGACTGCATCAGCTCATTCCAGATTACACCTGCCTTCCCTAAAGGTTCACAACGACCTGTAGCTAATCTACCCCCAACCCCCCCATGCTCCAGCTTAAATAAAAAAGGAATAGCACAAAAACATAACAAAAATTCCTGTGTTACGATTATAAACCTTGCTGTGACAACAGAGGTATTGTGTTACGACAAAGCCATCTGTCGTTACGACACACATTTTTGGCGTGACGACAAAGTCAGTTTTGCCAACGACAGGCAGTACTGTAGCGTCAACCGACCTGCCATTTAGCTACCCTTCACAATGGGCATAATATTCAAACAACGTGCAACTACTAATGGAACATCAGCATCATGACAAGACAAAAATTCGGCACGACCTAACATCAAAATGAGGGCAGGCATACGACACACGACAGAACACCACAATCGCGACACGACAAGAATACGACAAGACGACGGCAACGACACGCGAGAATACGACGAACTACAAAAATTTTTCTTGTGTTTTTCGACTCTGCCGTGTTTCGACAATAAAGCTTATTGTCTTAATAATGCTGCGAGAAGCACAATAAATGGGATGGAACTGTGCATTGCTTGGGTTTTTTATGTTGGCGAAACATGAACACGTTTCGGCCATGAGAACTTGATAGTATGAGACTGAAGAAGCTCACTATTATCTAGCGTTGCGTAGTGCCTGCCATTTCCTAGCTGCTGTGTGTACAGTCGCGCGCGATATGAAGGTAAACGCACGAGCTTCGACCGATAAAGATGATAACGCCGCCTCGCGACATTTTTCGGCGTGCCTGGGACCTAGTTTAGCCATTCTTCTCTCCCTCGGTCGCTGTTACTTCAAGCAGTCATCACTCCCGCGGCTAGTAAACACACTTTCCGTTTTGTGTTGATTTTGTGCAGTTGTAATCACGTGTGCACTTTCTCCTTGGTTATCATGAGCAGGGATAGTATCCATTGTTATAAGTGCCCAGTGTTTTACGACAATGTGTTTGTGCGCACCTTTTCGGGAACTGCTGTAAGATACAAGTGGGATGTCGTCGCCGCGTGCACGATAAAAAAAAGAGGAAGGGGTTACTGGTTTGGCCGCGGTAGTGATGGCTGCTAGAATAAACAGCGACTGAGGGAAAGAAGAATGCGTAAACTAGGAACCAGGCGCAGTAAAACGAACCACGCGGGGGAGTTATCGTCGTGGTTGGTCGACGCTCGCGCGATTACCTTCAAATATCATGCGACTGAACATTACGAAAATGCGATCATGGGCAACCTGTATTTCAGCAATACGAAAACTGTCTCACTCTTTTCAGCTGCATGGTGTTGCGGAGGTGAGCCGTGTAACAATTAGCACGTGTCTTCCTCACTGTGATACTACTTCAAACGCATAATGCTACTCGATGCCGCCATCCTCCGCAACAAAGAATGGAGGTGAGCCGTGTAACCATTAGCACGTGTCTTCCTCACTGTGATACTACTTCAAACGCATAATGCTACTCGATGCCGCCATCCTCCGCAACAAAGAATGGAACAAAATTTCACAATAGGGTAAGAAACATAAACGTAATTGCTACGTTACATCATCTGGCGCGAACTTTTGTTCACCAAACGGTGTCTTGCTTGTCAAGAACATAGCCTATATACGCATTAGGTGCGAGAGCTAGTGTATTGCTTTAAATGTTTCTTGCTGCCTTACCCTCCGTATTTATACGCGTAATTGGGTCCTTTGAGCAGCGCTCGCTGCATTTTGCACTTGCAAGCGATATCTTTTCTACCAACGCCCCTAACCAGATTTGCATGCATTCCAAAAATGTACGAAGCTGTCCGATGGCAAGCTAAACATGTTACTCCACTACTTTTATTACGTAAATGGCTCAGAACTGCTAAAATAAAAGCCATAATATCGTGCCTCAGTTTCCCGCACTCATAGCTCCATCTAGCAAAGGAAGCCGACCTGGTCGCTGCTCTTATAGCAAAAACTCAACATTATTGTTTTTACCAGATAATGAGAACAAAGCACAAAAATGACAACAAATTCTCTCTTTCGCTGAATATTTAGGTTTTGCTAATATGGCCTCTGAACTTTAACCAAATATTTACATTTGTTAAAGCGTAAAAAACACTGAAATTGGAACGCAGCTAACTCTAGCAAGCATCAACATACCAGGCAGGCAGCAGTAGGTTCAGGGGTCCTTTGACGCTCGCTTCCTGATCTGGACGCATGCACGGACCTCGGACCGAGCTTGTCTTTTGATTTCTTCTTTCGGGTGTCTTGGTTGTCGGCCATGACTTTTTTCGACACCACAATGACGTGCGGTTTTGAGGACTCTGAAACTCTGCCGAAAAATAAAATCAGTAACGAGTGCCTAAATACAAGACAGAATTTTACAGTTCGTATGAGTTTTGCTCTGTTTTTATTACCGGCCGGGGTTATCTTCCTATACGGCATCAAAGCATGCAATCGTATTCAGCAAAGTACTTTTGGCGCACCAGATATTCCCAGTCCACTAAACGCAACCGGTTGACAAACGTGGCCTCCCTCCATCCTCAGTCATCGACATCATCCGCCGCTTCTAACGGACCACAAGGGCCAGTTTCGGCTGCTACATTTGCATCTGACCCAGCTTTCGCTTGTAGGACTGCCGGTGATGTGGAAATTCGGTCACTGTCAGCATCTTACGAGTGGGAGACTTCAACGTAATCCTACTAAGGCCCTTATTTGACATCCTCTCCATTTGATGCCTTTAAATATCTACGTTTCAAAATAAAAAACAGCCTAATATTAGACTTATACGGCCAAGTTTGATTTATTATTATTGTAACGTTGATTATGGACGCGACAGGAGTAATTGGCACAGTCGTTCATGCGAGGACAATTCTCCTGCTGGGGATATTTAACATGGTACACGTCCGACGACGACAAGGCAGAAGCCGCACTTGACGGAAAGTCGATCGAGTGCTGTGTTGGACAGAGCCTACTTGGCCCGATGAACCTTTGTTTCTTCGCAATCCCTTGACCAAGCTCCAATACCGCTTCTCTTCACGAGAAACGCCGTCAAGGGCGCAATTATTGCGGCAACGTTGCGGATGAAGCGGCGGAATTATGAACAGCGCCCAATAAAGATTCGAAGGGCATTCATGGTGGTCGGTTTGGGGAATTCTGTCCCAGTGCGAAGCTTGGTGCGTCGGGAAGAATTTCCTCTTTCGACACAACGCGACCGAGGGTGGTTAACTTGCACGCAGCAAAGTGGCATTGCATCATGTTTAGTGGCAAGCTAGCATTAGCAAGGCAGGTCAAAACGTGCTCCAGGCGCCTCAAATGAGTGTCAGAGCCTGGAGAAAAACGACATCATCGAGATAACAAAGGCACGTGTTCCACTCCAGGCAGCGCAAAACTGTATCCATCGTCCTTTCGAACGTGGCCGGAGCATTGCACAGGCAAAGGGCATAACTTTGCATTCATACGTCCACTCAGGAGTGACGAACCACGTTATGGCGCGATCGGCCTCTGCCATAGGTACCTGCCAACAAGGGCATCGTTTACCTGTGGTAAAGGATAGAAGCCTTTCGCGTTATGTGGTTCGGACGAAATTATCGACGCAAAAGCGAATATAACCGTCCTTTTTTGTACACGCACTACGGGAGACACCAAGAGACCATTGGAGTGTCGGATAACGGCACGCTGGAGAATTTCGTTGACACACTCATCAATAGTGCAGCGCTCTTTCGGAGCGAACAGTACGGTCGTTGACGCAAGGGTGCATGCCAGCCGGTTGTCACTGGAGTGCGCAACCTCAAATATATGCCCGGCGGGACCTTTGCGCCGCCAAAAGAGCGGAACCAATATAACAGAGCCAGGAGCGACCCTGTGTGGTCTGGTCTCAAGGCAACATCGATGGAAGCACCAATGTCCAGAGGCGACAGCTCTTAGGCTGACGGGGCAGGACTCAGTCCAGTCACTGGAACCCATGGGGGAAAGTCGTCACGTACGTCGGTGACAAGCTGCGGCCCGAGAATTTCGACGCAGCCAAAGACCTCACCATGCTGGAGACGGAAGTGCTCCAAGGATCGTTGGTCACTACAATGGCACTCGCGCCGGCATGAACTGTCAGTAAGTCCAAGGGCAGAGACAGTAATTTTGGCGAAGAATTGAGGGCGGCGGTGTAAAAATGACAGGTGCATCGTCAACGAAAGTGAAGCGGAATGGTGCTAGAGCGGCTGAGCGGGATAAAAATATGTGTCGTGAGCTACGATGAGCTTTGCAGGGGCAGCGTACTGCAGGTCGTCAAAAGGCCCGTCGAACACAGAATCGACTACATCTGCAGACGCAGAGTCCATAACAGCGCAATGGCGAGACAAAAAGACGAAGCATAAAATGACGTCACACGATCTGGAGGGCAGTACGATGAACATGACGGGGTACACGGCGTCCTGGATCGTGACGCGGGCCTTGCAGGCAGCCAAGTATTCTACAAGTTGCGGAGTTGCGGTACATAATGAATATTAGGGCAGAGGCGTTGTAACGTTCCTAAGCAAGCGCAAAGTTCGGCGTTGCCAGTGTCGAGTAATCGAATAGTAGGTACACGTTCAAGAGGTACGTCAATTACATTCGTAGGGGTCTGACAGTTCGAATGTCGCTCAGTTCTTCCCTCGCGAACTGCAGCGGCTAGTTTTCCTCTAAAGTGGGGCTTCACGAGGTCGCATGGGTGATAGTGAGTGGCGACGTGGGGAGGTTGAGCGGTGGCTATCGGCGTCACGGCGGTTGAAAGTGGTGTATTTGGTGGCTGGAAGTGCGACACGTTAATAAGCGACACTTGCCGAGCGACCTCTTCGCGAACAAACTGTTGAAGGTGCTGCATCAAGGAGGCGTCGTCTCCGGCCGCTGTGAAGCTCGACAACCGGTTGCCTTAAACAGAGGAGCCACGAGTGAGCGCACACTTCCTACGGACTTCATCGTAGCTTTAACACTGGGTGATGATGTCAGAAATGGTTCGCAGACATTTCGCTAAGATCACCTGGAAGGCATTATCATCTATTAGTTTCATGATGTGGTTAACGTTATCTGCTTCCACCATAGCTGAATCGGCATGGTTGCATTAGTCTACAGCATCCTTGATATAACTTGTGAAGGTTGCCCGCAGGGCACTGTGCTGGTATGCGGAGCCGCTGCTCAGCCCGAAGCTGCCGCACGCCAGAACGGCCAAAGACCTCGGCAATGTGGTTTTTAAAGACAGACCAGGTGGGCGTGGTGGCTGCATTTTTGCGGAAACAAAACTTGACTAGCACGTTCGAATAAAAGTCAACGTTATTAAGCTTCATGCCATTATTCCATGTCTTGTGCGTGCTTACGCGTTCGTATTGCGACAGTCACTCATCCACGTCGTTGTCATCCGTTCCATTAAAGCTAGGGGTTCTCTCTGGCGAAGCGCACCCGCACACATGATGAGCCGCGGTGAGGATGAAGCCATCTCTCGGTCGGTGCCATGCTGCATCTTGGGCTGCAGCTGTCTGTTTCGTAACTCTAGGATTTGGCAGGGAAGTCTTGTGAAGCAAAGGTGGGGTCACGCTGGGAACGAAGCTGCATACTCCCATACTCCACCAAACTGGCCACGATATGGGCACGATAAAATGGCCACGATAAAGGCAGCCTGGAGTACTCTCATGAGTCAACAAGTGCACCCAATGTGCCTTTAGGGCTGCGAACGTTTCAATTAAAGCCCAGTGTTAATGAAAAAAAAACTATCTGCTGTCTTTCGGCGTATCAAATGTCGCTGGAAATGAGGCATTGGAGTCGACATTTTCCGCTTGTGATGTTAATCATGGCTCTGTAGTTGCGTAGAGTGGAAACAAAAGACTGCGCTTGGAAGCAACACAACTGTTTCTTGTGCATGCACCAAAATGTCTGACCTCAAAGAACTAACGCTTAGACGAACTGGAACATGAAAACAAACAGTGCATCTGTTTTGCTACACGGGCCATTCCTGTAAACAATATCAATTTTAATAAAAACAAACGTCCGACCAACCGAGGGACACACGCCCTCTCCACGTGTGTCAATTAACATAATTCAAACACGTTGAGTATCGATTGACACATGTGGAATGTCCGTCGACACACGTGGAGTGTTGCCTCGAGTTTTGCCTCGCGGAGTTCAATTGATGCAACACTCCACGAGGCAAAACACGTTTTTGGGGAAAGTTGCAATCGACCACCCTTTTTAGGCTATTCGCTGAATAAAACGTGGCAGGTCTGAAGTTTCTTTCCAGGCGACAAGCATTGGGCGGTCCTTTTACCTCCCGTAGAAGCTCAGTTAACAGCAGACTACAACTCCACAGTATTTACAACGTTACTGAATACTGCGTCATTGTGAAACGTGCATGAAATTCGTGTAATGGTAGAGGTCCTCTTAGCGACCAAAATGAGTGCATTTTGATACATTATACCTAAAAAAGATTAGAAGATGCATTGCGTTTGCGAGACACTCGTCACAAATTTCTCCATGTTGACCCAACGCATAGAATGACAAGAGAAACCGAGCAGCCATGCACAGCTTCGCTCTAAAAGCGTATTTACACTTTCCGCCTAGCTGTCTTGATGTGGCGAATGTGGATTTAGACAAGCATGGGACCCTGTTGAGGGAGTTCTCATTATCTGTTTTTCCCTTCCGTTAATCGAACTGATTACCAGGTAACAAGTACTTTGAGCGTCTTACTTTTCATTCGCTTGAGACGACCACTTCTCAAGGCTGATTAAACAGAAAGTCGCCATCACAGCATTCAAACGTAATGAGAAACCGCAACAGTGGCTTGCGCTAGATGGCCCTCGGTGACCCCGAAGTATGTTGAACTTTTGTACTAAACAATACCAGGAGAAATAAGAAACCCGCTTTTTGTCAGGTGAAGTGGCTTTTAAAGAAGCCAGGGTTCAAGAATTGGGCGTGGCGCGCGATACCTGGACCTTAAGTAGAACAGCTGCACACCCCGACCAGAACCATGATTTTACGGAGGTGACGGCGTACTCCAGTCTACAAAAAATGAATTCGAAGAAACGAGGCAAAGACGAAACAGCAGAACAGATGCCGGCCGAAGTGATTCGCACCAAAACACGAAGAAATGAAAACTGTCGCAGAAGAAGAGCAAATACGGAATGTAGCAGTAAAGAAATTTTAATATGTATGGCCAGTCTGTTGCTTTTAAAGAGATCCTGCAACATTCTTCGAGCAGTGCAAACAAACATGCGCTGACGCTTAGCTTACACTACCAGAAATACCTGAGCCAATTTTACACGTGCCCGTTAAGCTGGGAGTGCGCAAATCGCTGTGAAAGACGTGGAAAAACCGACCGCGCTCTCTTCAGTTCTCTCCTCATTAAGCACCCCGGCATGGCCCAAACGAAGTGATTGAGGCCATGGCTGTCCGATTGGGTGTCACTGGACAACTTCTCGGGTAATTTCTCGCATTTCCTGTGATGAGCCGCCGTCGTCGGCGCTGTGTACGAACCTCTTCTATGCCTGAACCTGTAGGCGCCATTTTGCCGTTTATTTTGTGTTTTGAGTGCGCGCGGAGTTTGAGTTATGAGCTCATACTAACTTTCAACCACACCAGTCGACAAGAGTTTATTGCTTCAAAAACGTCCTACCAGACTGAGAGCGCTTGCGAGCAGGCACCCATGGTGGCACCAGACCGGAAATATACCCTTCCACGTTGCGGAGAAAAGGAGAAAACTCCCCGGCCTGGGATATAAAGAAGGCCACGGAAGAGAACGCCGTGAGCCGCTTCCCTCTCCGGGAGAGAGCTCGCAGCTTTTGTCGCGTTGTCTGCGGTCGAGTTGAGAGGGAACGATATTGCGCGATTTCTCATCGCGCGTGTAGATTCTGTGATACAGGACGAATTTTCATACTTCCTGCGGGAGGAGATTGCTGAGACAATAGACTTTACCCCAGCATACATTCCTAGTAGTCGATGGCAAGTGCTGCAGGGCACCTTTAAAGCCACCAGCAGACGAAATCGCACCGAAGGACGGTTTTCGTACTACGTCATCTCTAAAATCGTAGGCTCGTTAGATCAACAAGAATTTTATACAATTTCACAAGTGGCCGTTTTCTAGATTAGTCCGGGAAAGCTGAGCCCTGGTTAGATGGTGAAAATGGACCTGGCTGTTATTTGTGAACTGCACGTTTCCAGCGGTTTTCTGTACCCACACGTCTCCAGTGGGATCGCATGGTTTGAAAGAAATCAGGAATTAAGAATTGCTTTCTAGTCCCCCTAAAGTAATTTTGACATGTGATGAATAACTGAATATGTGTTAAACCATCCCGTAATTTCGTACACCAGCGCGTCTCCAGGTTTTACTGCTGGTAGTAAACCAAACGATTGTTCTAAGCCTTTCAGCGCGAAGTGTAACTTTAAATATATCCCACGGCGTACAACAAGCGGTGCGTAATTGGTTTTTCAAATGGCGTGCTTTCAATCAAACCAAAATGGCCAGCTGTCATCGTAATCGCACCCTAATGGCGAAGGAACACCTCTTGCTTCACCTTCATTAACCAAGCCTAAGTAAATATAAGCGAAATGAGCCCAGCCGTACATGAAATTACCTTTCCACGGTATCTGGTGAGGTTATATTCAGCGTCAGGTAAGTAAAGGTGTCTCTTCGTCGATAAAGGGGTACTTGAGAGCGTGGCCTTCCTTGAACGCGCTGTTGCCACATCGTAATTTCTTCCGCTTCTACCGTGCTGCCTATGTTGCATACCCTTCGAAGGAAAACATTCTGTTGCGGTGAGTAACGGTATATTTCTTTTGGAATTTTCGTACCCACTCGTTGCTCTTCCTCCCCACGCAACCTCGGGAAGCATGAGACCTAATGTACGGGAGCGCCACCGCCGTTTAAACAAATATATATGTTGGTTGCCCTGACAGGTGCCTTCATAAGTGAAAAAACACACTGTATTGAATGTTCGCATTCAGTACCCCTAACAGCCTTCATCTCGTCACAGTGACAACAAACCCGCCGCGGTGGCTCAGTGGCCAAGGCGTTGCGCTGCTGAGCACGAGGTCGCGGGTTCGATTCCCGGCCGCGGCGGCCGCTTTTCTGATGGAGGCGAAAAGCAAAAACGCCAGTGTGTACGAGATTTCGGCACACGTTAAAGATCCCCAGGTGGTCAAAATTAATCCGGAGGACCACTACGGCGCGCCTCATCGCCTGCGTTGCGTCGGCGCGTTAAACCCTACATTCAATCTCAATCTCACAGTGACAACAAACGTTGAACTATCGTATGATTCATTGGTAAACTCAGGTACGGCTGAACAGAGAAAACGAAACACACGCGTAAATTTTGTGGTCGCCAGCAAATTCTAGCTTCAGGCAAAATACAGATATCGTATTAACAAAGAGCTCACCGTCGACCTCGTTGGGTGGTTATGGACTTCTTCCTTCTCCTTTCGGTGTTCGACGAGGAAGAACGTGATGGTGATGTTGACCTGCGTTTTACGGCACATACCCCAGCAGCGATTTAAAGGGACTCTGCAGCACTTACCATCGACTACTCGGAATGTATTGGGGTGAATTTTATTGTCCTAGCAATATCCTCCCACAACAATTTTGAAAATCTGTTCGCTATCACCGACATTTCGGGCGGTGAGAATCGTGCATAATTGTTGCCTCTCAATTTGACCGCGGACAACGCGACGAAAGCTGCGCGCTTTCTCGCGGAGAGGGCGGCGGCTCGCGGCGTTTCTTTCGTGGTCTACAGTATATCACACGCCGGGAAATTTCCCCCTCTTCTCTGCAACATGGAGGGGTCTATTTCTCTCTAGTGCCACAAAAAACAGGCAAAGCTGCCTGCTCGCAAGCGCGCGCTCAGGTAGGTAGGGCGTTTTTGAAGCAATAAACTTTTGTTGTCGAGTGATCTCGTTGAAAGGAGAGAATTGAGTTCATCACTCAAACTGTGCGAGCCCTCAAAACATAGAAGAAACGTCAAAACTGTGCCTACAGGTTCAGGCGTTGAAAAAACTCATACACAACGCTGACGACGGTGGAAATGGAAGAAATTAGCCGCGAAGTTGACCAGTGACAGCTGGTCGGACAGCCATGGCCTGAGTGACGTCGCTTAGGCCATGCCAAGGGTGCATAATGAGGAGAACTGAAGAGAGCGTGGTTCGGTTTTCCGCGTCTTTCACAGCGATTTGCGCGCTCACCGCTTCACGCGCACGTGTATGTACACAAGATGCTTGTGATATTTTTTTTTTTGTGTGCTATGTATGTACCCCTCCTGCTCGGGCTCATGGCCTGCAGTATTTATTAAATAAATAAAATAAATAAATATTTGGCTCAGGTATTCCTGGCAGTGTAATCTAAACGTCGCGCAGGTTTACTTGCACTGCTGAAAGAGTGTTGCAAAGTCCCGTTGAAGGGAGTTCACCAAGCGATACCGTTATGTTTTTTTGAAAGGGATGAATTTATTGCGGCTAGCCGACGTTTGTGATCCACTGATTGCATGATCGGGATTAATATACGCTGTGGATGCTGGTATGAATAACAGAGTCCTACAGGGCCTGTCATTGCTGGTTATTTTTTGGTTTGCACTACACCAAATCATAGGGCGTTATAGCCGTTTTTCCCTAGTGTTTATAGAGAAATGTTTATAGATGAATAGAGCATCTGGAAAGGGTCCAGGCCAAGATGTGGGGTCGGGAAATGACTTGGTTAAACGAAACTCTCTCCCTGTGATATTGGTGCAGTGTATAACAACACACAACCCAAGGGCAGGTTTTCGGGAGATGCGAAGCGTTTATCTGACTCCCGATATACTACTCGCAGTGGGTTCTTGTTCGGGTTGCATATTTATCCCGATCTGCGTATGAGCAGCTGAAATCCGTTCCCGCGGAACGGAACTGTCGTCAGAGCGTTCCAGTAAGACGGGAATGTGCCCGCACACGCAAGTACAAGAACGCAGCTAGCCCACCTCGACTGCCCAAGTTATGGAACAATGGCAGTCCAGCAAGAGCGTTCCTTTGTTGGCGCATGGCCGCCTTTTTGCTTTATTTGGTGGAGTTGAACCCAGCAGAGTGAACCGGGACTTTGCGTTTCAGCAGCAGGTTAGCAGTGAGCAGTGTGTGCTGTCGTTTCTTTCTGACGGACACGAGTGGGCCATTGCAGGATGTTATCGGCAGCATCGTGTGCATTACTACTTGTCGCTATGTCAGGCAGACGTAAACGCTGATGTCTCCGTCCTTAATATAGTCTACAAGCAGGAACCCGTTCGCCAACTCAACACGCGTACGGGGCGACTTTTTCGGACCGGGACAATCAACACGTTCAACGAGGTGTGGAGAGGCCGACCTCAACTTCTATGAGAAGTGGCTCACTCGCGCCCCAACAAGCCGCCAAATTTTGCTTCCGGCTTTGTATGACCTTTGCCTATGTTCTCCTGCAGACGGGCACAATCCCTAGTAACATTCCAAAGCGCTTTTACATACTCCCAGCTCAAAGAAAAACATGCTCCCACGGTGTGTCGCAAGGCTCTACTTGAAGGTTACGTAATGTTACGCCTAAAAAGAGGAGGTTTTTCTTAACGTCACGCTTTGAGATTTAACTGTGCAATCCCGGTCTCCACCAGAAAAAGGACTTAAAGTAGTCAGCATCCTCCGAGCGTGCGATATCGTTCGACCACGTACGAACTAAAAACGGGATGGTAAGCCCCTTGGGCATTCTTGAAGGGGTGACGAAGACAACGTGCACGTTTTGTTAAAAATATGCCTTGTCCGGACAATAACGATACCACTTTAAAAGGAAACTTCGAAACAAAGGATTGAGATATTAAGACAGTTGAAGCCCCCGAAGGGAATTTCCGACGTTTTTTTATTTGACATAAAAAGTATCTTTTGCACCCTACCTTAGCCACCTCCAAGAAACATGATTGGACAGTTGCAGTGGGACCTGTAATCCGTTTGATCGTATTGCCTGAAAGCTAACGTGCGCATAACCCATTGATAACAGGGGTATAGTCCCGTGCCATATGACGTCACTTATGTCCACATTACATCTCTGCAGACCGAAATTCACAGTTGAAAGTTCAAGTTTAAAGTTTATTCCAACAAATACAGGAATGACTATACATTCGTTGAGGGGGATGGTCAAAAAGCCTACAAAAGCCTGAAAGGGTGATGTACCCCTCACCCCTACTGCCCCCCGGTTTGGCACGACTGTGCGGGAAATGGCACGTCCTATGTGAACATAAAAATACGAGGATAATGTACGCAATTATACAAACAGAAAATCAGCTTGACGTTTTCAGAAGAAAAGAGTAATTACTATAAAAACTTCACAGCAGAAAAAAAAACTTCAGCCCTCAATTTTCAGAAAACAATAATTAGAATCGAAGATTTCACAGTAAGAAAAAAAGAAGGGCTCAGTTTTCATACAGAAACAATAATTGCAATACTAGATTTCACACATAGGAAAAAAATCGCCTCTAAGTTTTCAGAATGAAACAAAGAATGACAAGTATTTTACTGTACTTTGAAAAAGTAGATCTGTAATTTATTTTTCATTGATTGTTCGAATTGAGAATCTTGTGCCATGGTTAGAATAGTCGGGGGATGTTTGAAACGTCTGGAATATCGTAGTTCAATTTCTGGTGATCGTAGTTTGTGCGTGTTGATATTTTTGTGTTCATTATCTGCCTAAAATCGTATTCGTGCCTTCTTGGCGTGAATTTTTTGGAAAATTTATTAAGGTCAGTCCTTTATTTGGTCCCAAATGGTGTTTGTAGTTGTCAATACGTGATTTCTTTTAAATAAGGGAGGACTGTGACTGTTATGGTGTGCGTTTTCAATTATGCGTGAGATTTTAGTTTGGAGCTGGCATTGGTGTTCTATGCTTGTTTTTCCTGTTGAGCCTCACACTAAAAGTAGCTAAGGATAGAATAAACTAGACTCTAGTATAAATGCTTTTTACGAAGCCTGTAGTAAATATTTCATCTTAAAAATAATACCACTAGAGCCGGATATATATATTCGTAATTTCTCAATATCTGCCGCGAACCACGTATCGGTTTGTTTATTTATTGTTTGTTTTTACTGCCCGGCCACGCCCGGCTCTGTTATCTGTGTCCCAAGCGAATCGCATTTTTTATTCTTTATTTTTAAGCCGCAAGGGCTATCTCATTCAGCTAGGCAGACTGTTTCGTCTTAACGTCACTAGTCCAGAATATTCTTCTCTCATCTACAATGCTCTGGATGTAAATCGACCGTTGCAGAAACACTAGTGCTGAAAGATAAGAGCCTGCAGAGCAGACATCGCGGCATTCCTTTCGACGACTCTCGCCTGCGCAAGTCAATTTGTTGACCGCTGCTTCGCCGCCTCTGTATTCTTTTGAGTTGTTAGGGAAGCACAAGTTCTCTCCAATAAACTTGTTTTCCTTGAAGACGACTGCGTCGTCTTTGGCCACGTGACATCTGGTGAGGGGCTGGGTAAATGCAGCCTACGCCCTCGTCAAGCCGACAAGAAAGTCCCACTCGTTCCAGCCGCCGACAGCAAGGTCTTCAGCCGGAGTTTGGGCTCCTTCCGGATAAAGTGAAGAAAGAAGACGTCGTGACCACCCCATGATCAACGCAGGCACCATGACCAGCACTACCCTCGTTCTTCAACTGCTCCGGGTACCAAAATCGTTCCGCGGATCCCCCGGAGAAGACCCTGAGGATGGTTAAATAAAGTGGAGCGCGTCCGCAACTTTAGCAGGTGGAATGATTAAGAAACTTTCCGCCATATTTTCTTCTACTTAAAAGATACGGCCCGAACGTGGTTTGAAAACCGTGAAAGCTCCCTAACCGACTGGACTCTCTTTAAGAGGGAGTTCCTCAAAGCATTCGCCACCGTTGTGCGAAAAGAACGAGCCACCCTTTTGTTGGACACTCGCACGCAACACCCCAACGAAGGGGTCGTGATCTTCGTTGAGGAGATGAAGCAACTATTTCACCGCGCGTACCCCGAAATGACGGAACAAAAGAAGCTACGCTTTTTGATGCGCGGTGTGAATGAGGAACTGTTTGCTGGACTTGTCCGCAACCCGCCCAAAACCATCGCCATATTCGTGACTGAAGCAAGCACGATTTAGAAGGCTCTCGAAATGCGTGCTGAGCAATATGACCGCAACTTTGTTGGCCCGGCCAATTGGAACTACGTTGACAACACGCGGATTCCGGCTGATAGCCTACGCGAAACCATCCGCGCAGTAGTGGGACAGCAGCTGCGGAAACTTCTCCCCATGCTGCCGCAGCCCTACGTCGCTTCCCTTACCGACGTGATATGGAAGAAGTGTGCAACAAGCGTCATCCGAAGTACCCTACGAGCCACAAGCTATGTCCTACTCCGCGGCAGTTCGCCAACCCCGCCCTGCTGCGTCACGTTGTCAACAGGAACAGCCGTAGCGCCTTCCACTGTCGACCGCCCAACTCCCGGTAGCCCGAAACCAGACGCCAAGACCGACGTGTGGCGAACGACCGATAATCGCCCGCTGTGCTACCACTGCGGAGAGACCGACCACATCAACCGTCGCTGTCCCCACAAGAGTCTCGGTTTGCGAGGGTTCTCCGTCGACGCCCCACGCCCCGATACGGCCAGCGCCGTGCTGAGATCGAACGAATACCTCTCCAACAGCAGCCGAGGACCAGCCCGCTTTAACCGTTCACCGTCGCCGTACCCGTATCAGTCACCGAACCTCCGCAGCACTGCTGACTTCTCACGTGGAAGGTCTCCCAGCCCAAGCGGGCGAAACTAAAAGCAGCAACTTGTGGAGGTAAATATGCATGACCGCGGAAAAATGAAAACCCTCCAACCACGCAGCGACTCGCTGAATACCATGATTTACGACATGCCCTAAGCCCTACGACACAATCTAACCCTGACGTAACTCCCGAACACGACGACAGCAAAACGGCGCGACGCGTACACGACATCACTGAACCTGCCGCTGAGAACACGACGAAGATGACGACGCATACTGCCCGACGGTCAACACGTACAAGCCGAGATACGACGCTTGACGCACTCGGAACTCGAGGCAAGCGGCGTCCGACGATCAGCTGTCCATCGACGGCTTTGATGTAGTCGCCCTCATATAGGCGGGAGCCGACTACTCACTAATGAGCGGACCACTTGCGTCTAAGCTGAAGAAGGTTATGACCAGATCGGATGGTCCGCACATATAGCGCAGCAGGAGGCCGCCTCGTGACGCCAAGTTGAACGTGCGCATCGCGCGTCACCATAGGCGGCACAACGTACAGTCGCGTGCGATTTGAAGGTAATCGCGCGGAGCGTCGACCGACCACGACGATAACGCCCCCGCGGGGCTTCTGTTACTCCGCCTGGTTTCTAGTTTGCACATTCTTCTCTCCCTCGGTTGCTGTTTCTTCAAGCAGCTATCACCCCCGCGACAAAAGATGTAACCTTTCCTCTTTTTTTCTGATCACGCACGCAGCGACGACGTTCCACATGTCGTATCCGGTTTACAAGGCGCGGGAGTGATGAATACTCGAAGGAACAGCGACCGAGGGAGAGAGGAATGCGCAAACTAGGAACCAGGCGCCCGAAAATGCCACGTGGGGACGTTATGGCCTTTATCGGTCGAAGCTAGCGCGATTACCTCCAAATCGCACTCGACTGTACTCTGCGGCGTTCGTCATTTTGCCTAACTGCTCCCGCGACGTAATTGTCGGAATGGACTTTTTCACGGACAACGGCGCAATATTGACCTACAGACCAAGTGGATAACGTTTGCCTCCGATCACTCCACGACGCCGTAGCTGAACCCCGAACACCGTGCTGCTGTAAGGATCGCCGACGATCATGTCACCCTGCCACCTCGCGCAAGCTTGACGGTCGCCGTCTACTGTGAAGAGGTTGCTCCTGACGTGGAAGGTATTATAGAGAGTGACAAAGGGTTGCTTCTCGGCAGCGGTGTCTCTGTCGCAAGAGGCATCGCGAGCTTTAAGCAACGCCAATCTCAAGTTTTGGTAACTAATTTCACCGAGGACTGCCCGCATCTAAACAAGGGCGCTAAAATTGCGTTCCTCGAAGAAACGCAAGATGCAAGTGACGTGATCGCGTTTGCAGACTTTGATTGCGCACGCGCAGAAGCTTTCAAGCTGCCGCATCCTTTCGACGTGAAGCCGGCGCTGGTGCAAAAAAAATCGGGAGAAAAAATTGGATTTGCTGCATCGTTACACCGAGTGTTTTTGTCGAACTCAAAAGTACGTCACAAACCCCTAGCGAAGCACCGAATTATAACCGAACATGGAGCCCGACCTACCCCACAGTCACCGTACTGCGTGTCTTCGCACGAGCGAGAAGCCATCCGGACACAAATCAAAGACACGCTCAGCGACGACATTATACAGCCATCGAAAAGCCCCTGGGCTGCTCCGGTCGTACTCGTGAAGAAAAAAGACGGCACACGGAGGTTCTGCATTGTCTACCGGCTACGGAACAAGATCACCAAAAAGGACGTGTACCCCCTGCCACAAATCGATGACGACCTGGACCACCTCTGCCACGCGAAGTCCTTCGCATCGATAGACCTGAAGACAGGCTACTGGCAAATTGAAGTAGATGAGAGAGATCGAGAGAAGACTGCATTCATAACCCCGGACGGCCTATACGAGTTCACAGTTATGCCGTTTGGGCTATGCACGGCAGCCAGCAACGTTTCAGAGTCATGGACACAGTGCTAGCTGGCCTGACGTGGCACACCTGCCTCGTATACCTCGACGACGTTGTGGTATTCTCCCGGACTTTAGACGAACACCTTGCAAGGTTGCAGTCTGTACTCAAGCCATCCGTACGTCGGGGTTAACGCTGAAGACTGAAAAGTGAGGCTTTGCATTCGAGGAACTCAAGTTTTTGGGCCATGTCGTCAATGCTGCGGGAGTCCGGCTTCACCTGGCGAAAACTTCAACCATAGCGAACTTCCCGAGAACGAAAGATAAGAAGGGCGTGCGGAGATTTCTGGGACTGTGCGCATACTACCGGCGCTTCATCGCAAACTTCGCTCGCATTGCAGAGCCACACACGCACTTGACGAAAGATAGCACCCCTCTCAGCTGGGAAAATGCCCAAGAAAAAGCATTCTGCGAGCTGCTACAATGCCTGCAAGGCCCTCCCGTGCTCGCAAATTCGACGAAAACGCCGAAACGGAAATGCACACGGACACCAGTGACATAGGCTTGGACGCCGTCCTCGTTCAAAAGCAAAGCGGGGGCGAAAAAAGTAATCACCTATGCCAACCGCGCTCTGTCCAAGGAAGAAACAACTGCTCAGCCTCTGAGAAAGAATGCCTGGCGAATATATGGGTCATTACAAAATTCCGCCCGCACGTGTATGGAAGACCCTTTAATGTTGTGACAGACAACCATGCCCTGTGTTGGCTCGCTAATTTCAAGGAGCCGTCTGGCCATCTTGGTAGGTGGAGCTTGCGCCTGCAAGAATTCGACGTTACAGTACTCTATAAATCCGACAGGAAACACTCCGACGCCGACTCCCTGTCCCACGCCCCCGTCGACCCACCACCACAACACTCCGATGAGGACAGCGCGTTCTTTGGAGTCATAACGGTAGCGACCTAGCCGCCCAGCAGCGTGCCGACCCCGACTTATGCGCCATAATCGACTACCTCGAAGGATGCAACGTCGGCCGGCCTAGGACCTTCAAACGCAACCTACCAGCATTCAGCCTGAAAAACTTCGTTCTCGTGAAGAAGAATTTCAGCCCCGGAACCAAAACAAATTATCTTCTTGTCATCCCAGCAGACCTTCGCGACGACATATTGGAAGCGTGCCACGACGACCCGACTTTCGGACATCACGGAACAGCCCACAAACTTGGAAAAATCTAGGCAAAGTACTGCTGCGCCCACCTTACATCCGACGTCACCCACTACGTCCGGAGCTGCCGTGACTGCCAGCGACGAAATACGCCACCGACGGGACCCGCCGGACTTCTGCATCCGATCGCCGTCCTATCGAGGCCCTTCGAACAGATTCGAATGGACTTTTTGGGGCCGTTCCCTACATCCCGATCCGAGAACCAGTGGATTGTCGTAGCGACAGACTACATGACGCGCTACACAGAGACCGCCGCTCTTCTGAGGGGGACTGCACAAGAAGTGGCAAAGTTCTTTTTAAGCCGAGTTGTGCTGCGACATGGAGCCCCGGAAGTCCTAATCACGGACCGCGGAACGGCCTTTACTGCGGAGCTCATGCAAGGAGTATTACGCTACAGGAACACGGATCACCGAAGAACGACGGCGCACCAAGCCCAAACGAACGGACTAACAGAACGTCTGAACAAGACAATCGCAGATATGCTGTCAATGTACGTCGCGTTGAACATAAGACATGGGACGAAGTGCTCCCGTATGTCGCGTTTGCGTACAACACTGCTATCCAGGAAACTACGCAGATGACACCGTTCGAGCTTGTCTACGGAGGACGGCCGACTACGATGCTTGACGCCATGCTTCCGCATTTAGAAGACCATGACCTCAACCCCGACGTCCAAAGATACCTTCAGCGTGCGGAGGAGGCCCGCCAGATCACTCGAGTTCGTACAACGGACAGGCAGCTGGTGGATGCCGGGAGCTACAACCTCCGACGCCGAGACGCCGAGTACCACCCAGGGGATCGTGTTTGGGTTTGGACTACTATCCGACGGCTCGGACTCAGTGAGAAGCTCTTGCGACTGTATTTCGGACCATACCAGATTCTACGACATGTTAGCCAACTCACCGACGATGTGATCCCCGATAGTAATTCCGGAACATCACGATGACGCACGCGGCCGGAAGTCGTCCACGTGGTTCGCTTGAAACCTTACTATGCAAGATGGCGGACTTTGTTGTTGTTTGTTTGCATTGTCTTTTGTTTTAGCATCGAGTCGATGCGCACTTAGAGGGGGGGGGGGTATGCCACGAACCACGTATGGGTTTGTTTATTTATTGTTTGTTTTTACTGACCGGCCACGCCCGGCTCTGTTATCTTTGTCCCAAGCGAAGCACGTCTTTCATTCTTCATTTTTAGCTAAGCATATAACAGATAAGCAGATTTTAGCTTTAGATAAGTAGACTATTTCGTCTTAACGTCACTAGCCCAGAATAATCTTGCCTGATCTACAATGTTCTGGATTTAAATCGACGGTTTCAGAAACACTCCCACCGAAAGTTAAAAGCCTGCCGAGCAGACATCGCGGCATTCCTTTCGACGACACTCGCCTGCGCAAGTCATTTTGTTGACCGCTGCTTCGCCGCCTGTGTGTTGTTTTGAGTTGTTAGGGGAGCACAATTTTGCTGCAATGTACTTGTTTTAAGTGCAATGCACTTCTTAAGCGACCCTGAACCTGCGTCCACCGGCGATGTCCGCGCACGTGGAGATGGGCGCGCGCAGCCTGGCCTGCTGACATAGCACATACCCACGTGGGGGATTGGCCAGGAATCTCCTCGTCTTCCTTGGCAACGGGGGGAGATGGGCGCGCGCTGCCTCGCCGCTGACATGGCACATACCCACGTGGGGGATTGGCCAAGAATCGGGCGTGAGAAGGGCTAATGCACCTGCTTAAAGGAGTACTGACACGAAATTTCAAAGCTGAGATCCGCTCTAGCAATCAAGTACAAGACAACACAAATAGGTGTCTGTGAATAAATGCATCTTTCTTTCTTTGTAGTTGGTGTGTGTGTGTGTGATCTCTCTTTCGCGAACATTACCGAACCGCGCAAATTCAAACTCGTTGCATTCGCACTTTCACATTCTTCCCCTCGGGGAAATGCGGGGAATTTTTTCCTTGAAGACAACTGCGTCGTCTTTGGCGATGTGACAATATCAGCATACCAACTTAAATTTATTTCAACACAACGCCAAGGAATTTGTATGAATTAACTTGTTCAATACCATCGCCTCGGAAATTTACGAAAACCTGTTGCCCTAACAATTGTTGCAAGCTGAAAAGGTTATATATTTTCTTTTTCTTGTTTTTAAATCTAGTTTGTTCGCCAAATCGAAATTGTGCAAGCCATAAATTTGTTCGTCTTTCTAGCATATCCATATCTAGCAAAAAACGAAAACGTTTGTATCATCTGCTTCAAAACGAAAAGGTGTTGAATATTTCTCTAATTTCGTGTGAGTAAAACGTATTTCGTGGCAAATTATAGCTCAGTAAATTACTAAAGCCTGTTGTTTTTGAATTAGAATAGTTCTTACTTCGTCATCACGGCCCCTTAAATCTCGCGAAGAAATATCCACCCTGCGGTTTCACTACCCTCTGTGGGCTGGCCATTCGCCAGCTCTTCGAAACCACAAATATGCGCACTTGCAGCGCGCCCTGGCAAAGAGGCTGCGGGAGCGAAAAGGAAGCCAGAAAGCAATGAATTAACCAATAAAAGCTGCGTAAGCACTTAGATGAGCGGCCATAGGCAATCTGTTGCTGTACCCTGATCCCTTGGTACCTACAATGAAGCCTACCTACGTATACCTATCGCGGAGAAACACACCCTCAATGGGATAATTCACAGTTCCTAATACGGGGAAATAACAGCGTCTGTCGCATAAAACCTGGTGGCCAGCTCAGCCAAACCAGTTAGGAAACACCCACGTACTTGCGCACGCACCTACTCACAACATTTAGAGTGACCTCACTGTGACTTCTACATAGAAAACAACTTAGCGCCCTTCCACTCTGGAAACAAGGATGACCAGCGAAGCTGTGGTGCTTAATATTAAAGAACGTGAGCGACTGCCATGTGTCCGGGCACACCCTGAGAGGAGATGCATCAAACCCTTCCCCCAAAAAAGGGAAAACAAGGACAAAGAAACGCCAATTTGAAGTGCGCACCATGACAGAACCAATGAATGAACGCCACGTTTAAAAACAGAGGCATCCTGCTCAAATATTGCAGGGCACTGGTCAGTCAACCAGTGACCGCCGTGTAGGAGACAGTGGCGTGAATACCATGTATGGGCACGAGAAGTGAACGAGCCAATTAGAGTGCCCTGCGTTCACGTCCAGAGGAGTAAATCAGGGCCCACAAGGAGCAGGGGGAGGCAAGAAACCAGGAGGCGGAAGGGCCACGTGATCTTGAAGGAACGAGCCAGAGAGACACGGCCACACCACCGGCTATGCCTATCAAGCATGTGCGAGAGCGAGAAGACTTCACATCGGCTGCGGGATCCTAGGCCCACCACGAACCCGTGTCTGCGAGGCCCCAGCAGCGGCGGCCGGCCACCAGCGGTCAACGTCCACGCTCCATCGACCTTCGCTTCGACGGCCCCGAAGGGATACATTTGTGCCGAGATCTACCTGGGATCTCCAGTGGCAGCGGCTACCAGGGGGTAGCACCGAGGAAAGATCAGGACGCGCGTATCCTACGCCATCCAAGGAACCACCGAGTGTATGGAACGCTGGCATCGAAGCGAGACGAGGACGGCTACAATCGAGCCGGGCCAAGCAAGGGTGCGACACGTCAGCGTCGACGACCGGGGTAGGCCAGTGACGCAGACGTACGACACAACTGAGCAGTGGTGGTACAAAGGGAATTAACTAGCACTGGATTGAACGTGTATTTCGACTAATTGTGTAGAGCTGTGTTGTAGAGATTTCTGGGTTTTGCGTTGAGCTGTGTTTTGGGATAATTCGTTTGAGGTTTGATTGTTCATTGAATGTGGACAATTGATTTCTAGAGGGCTTTGTTTTCAAGTGTTCATTAAAAATGTTTATCGGGTTAAACACGTCAACGGCTTTCCTCTGTCCATCTCTCTGAGCTGGTCGAGGCAACCTCGCCTGACGTTCACTTGACAGCGACACAATATGATTTGCTCGGGTGGTAGTACAAGTGCATGAAGGGAAGAACGTTTGTTTTAATCTACGATTGCGCATTTTCATGGGTAATTACCACTATAAAAGTTTAGCGAGTTAGAGCTCTATTCCAGCGAAAAAACATGAGCCTCTCCTTTCCCTCCTTTAGAAGCCCACGTATAGACTGCCGACGACAATTCCGCAATGTTTAAAACTTCATTGGAACTAGGTGATTTTGAAAAAGAAATAAAACTCGCCCGTATGCTACAGTCGTCTTAGGGGCTAATTCCCATACAATTTGTTTACGAATAGCTTCTACCAAACAAGTTAGAGCCGCTTTCTCAAACGATACTCCGCCTTTATCCTCCCCATCGCCCCCCCCCTCCTCCCGAAGACAGGTGTGCTTCGGTGTACAACCGTTAATGCAGTAAAACCATCGAAAGAAGACGTAGATTATAACCATCCCTTTGGAGGTCAGCTTCATTTCTAAATATAATTGTGTCTGGAGGAAAATATGTCTAGGAGTAACATAAGCCGTGTAGCTCTGTCGCAAGCTGTCTACGTATGGTTTGTCTACTTTTTTTGTGGGTTGTTCGCTACATACCTGAGACATACAACAAAGCTTGTTGAGTGTGCCGACGCCAAGTCTGGCAGCTTCACTGTGTCAGCCGCGGTTCCGCAGTGCTCTTGTCTCGGCATTTTACTGTTTACCTTATTTGTGAATGTTATACGGTTCGTGTCAAAACATTGATGTTGACGTTGCAGCGGAATCAGGCACGTTGCACTTACCTTCAAGGCGGCGTCCGGGCGACTTTCCTCTGGTTCAAATCTAATTTCCCAGACCTGAATCCTTTGAAGACCCTTGCTATTAGATATACTTGAAAGAATGGTCCTTTAACGTTTTTGTGCCACCTCGACTCTCAGAAGGTAAAACGAGCAAGAGAAACAAGCACTTTGGATGTTTTGGTTCATTCTAAACTTCGGTTCGCACCTAAAGGTACCTACCGAGCTCGCACATCTCTTCAGACTCTCGGTGCGATCTCTCGTGCAAAACGGCCCTTCTCAAGATAATCGCGTTTTCTAGCCCTGTACAAATCCCTTGCTATCGGAAAGGTGGTGTTTGCATGGACAACCTGGAAGTACATGTATGAGTGCGTCGTCACCTTTGCGCTTGTTGAGGGCGCAAAACGGTTCACTCGCATCGCCTCTCGCCGCTACACACCGTATGAAAAATACGCTTACCACAGTGCCCTCTAGCAGCTCAACCTTGAAGAATTGCAAGTCAGGCGCACGAACCGCGATTTGTGTTTTCTGTTCTAATGTGTCCCCTCCAAATTCGACAACCCCAAACTAGTGAGCTGTGTCCGGCAAAGGGCGCCAATGTGAGCACTCCGTCCCCTTTTTTAATGTGATGTAACGAACACAGAGATACTCTCACCAGTATGCTGTCGGCAACGCGTGTATAACAACGATCTTGGTGCATCCTAAGACGCCTGTTATGCAATGTTAGGTCTTCAAATGTGCTCTAAAAATGTGGGTATCGGAAATTCTTCATGCCACCTGAGCATATTATACAAGGGATCCCAAGTTCACGTTTTTGTTTGTATGCATGTGTGCATGTGTTCATGTGGGCGTATGCGTTGTCCGTGCATATCCGTATGCTTTACATGTATTTCACGATATCTGTATTCTCCAGAATGATACCACTATTTGAATGTTTAGAACTTGAGTGTTTAAAGATGCCTATACTTTATCGTGAACCCTGTCTTCATGCAAACTAGTGTACCTGACGTCAGTGCGTGTGTGTGTGTATGTGTGTGTGCGTGTGTGCGTGTGTGCGTGCGTGCATGCGCCCGTGCGGGTGCGTGGTGTGCGCGCACGGTGTGTGTGTGTGCGTGTGCGCGCGTGCGTGCGTGTGCGCACGTCTGCATCTGCGTGTGTATTTATGTGTGCGTGTGTGTGTGTGTGTGCGCGCGCGAGTGATGGTACATTGTACTTTGTCTTTCAACGCACTGCGCAACCACTGTCCATACTGCATTGTTTGTTCCGTCTATGTGTCGTCTTGTACTCCTAGTGCACCACCCAAGGGAGGCCTAGTGCTGATCGTGGGCTATCGTAAATAAATAAAAAATCATTGTTCAAAATTTGAAGGAACTAGGTTTTTGTATTTTTTATTTTGTTCCAAGAGCTCAATGTGTGATGCACGGTTTTAGGATGCTGGAAATTTCAGTAGGCTGTACAACGTGCCGCTGCGCTGGCGTGCAAGTTTTGTCTACATCGCTGTGTTGCAGAAATGATCTTCTGGATCCTAGCCTTGGACAGCTTTGATGTAATGCCTTAGGGAAAACAAGTGGATTTTTCAAGTTTCCTTTGTTTGAGTAATCTAATTCAAATTTTGTGAGAAATCAAAACTTCATGACGCAAAAAAGCGGCGTTGTCGACCGGCACTAAAAGTAACCTTTATTGGCGTAGACGCGTCCAATCACAACACTTTAGAATGCACACGATCAAGATTTGCACTCCGGCCACTTCCGCTTCTATCCCAGGATATTCTGTTTCGAGACACGCACTCGCCAAAAAATTCCGGGGTGACGGAGAACGTAATTAAACGTATTGATTTCAGCTCTCTCCCCGAAAACCTATCTCAAAACTATCAAGCCACCCTTATTAAAGAAAGAAATGCTCGAGCTTATGCGAGATAATTCAACCCGTCTTTGCCATACTTTCTGCATTGATAGGCGTGAACCCAGGCCGCTCGCGCTCACACCTGTGGTTTTTCCTATCAGGCTATTGGCGCTTATTTATTTTCACTACTTGTTTCCACATAGAACTTTACATTACCCCGCCACACAATTTTAAAGATAAACATGGTTATGTTACTAACACAATATTGGCCGGCTTTGTGGAAGTCTTTTGAGGGACAGTAACGGCTGCGTAACGTTTCATTTCAACTGAAAGATAGCACGCTCCATAGCCCTCTTAGTTTTTGATCGGAGGCCAAATATGCCTTCTTTCCCGAAAAATCAATAAGCCGAGTCGGCATTTCTCTCTTTAGTTTTCCTGTGGTTTTTTTCGTGATGTTTCGGAGCACTTCCTAAAGCGGCCAGAGCAAAGAAGAGACCGGGATTACTTGATCACCGCCATCTTAATTTAAAACCTATTCTAATTCGCTTTCACTTTTGCCGAGACAACTATAAAGAATCTTTTTAGCACTATTTCAGTGTTGCAGCGTACCGAACGATTCGTCCGCCAAGCCCCCCCTCTTTATTGTGCGCCAGGTAGATTTCGACGAAGATTTCACATCAATGTGCAGGACCTGGTACTACCTCGGAGCAGGTGTTAAAACACGTTCGTAGATGATCGAACACTTTCATACCCGTGTTGTTGCTTGTAGATAGCGGTATTACTATTAATCGCGAAGCCCCGTAGGCGTTCGGGCTGCCAGTGTTATGTCGTCATCGTCGCCTCACGACGTCGTGGTATCATGCAGTCACGGGAATAAAAGTTCTGGACACTCGTTTTCAACGCCTCGCGCTAGAAAGTAACACGTAGTTAAAGAACACATCGGGACACTCATTTCCCAACGCCTCGCGCTAGAACGCTTCGTGTTCTAGCTCGAGGCGTTCTAGTGCGAGGCGTTGGTGTTCTAGCGCGAGTTCTAAAACACAAAGTTTGCAGCAAAGCTCTACACCTCTACCCTCCAACGGTTTATTCTTCTTGTACAAAATCGCGAAGGCGCAAGAATACACGTACACACTGCATACTTCGTCCCTCCCCAGGTTTCCCGCTAGTGGAGATAGCTCGGGATTTTCGTATTTGGCGGCAGGTCTTTTATGCACACATGCGGTAGTGGTGAGTAGGTCCGGCGGGCTTTCACGTTCCCCACATGCAAACAACTTTTGACTGCGCTTATTCACAAAGAGAAACAGTTCAACAAAATCAAAACAGAAACACTGACCTGCGGAAAACAGAAATACGAAACACGGAAACACAGAGCCACAACCTGCTCTGGGAATTCATAGAATGTATGATGAATCGGGGATGCTATTGTTTGTCTTCAAAAGTAGGTGGTCACTGATATTCACAAGGTTCCGCACGCATTTATTTAGAATTTGCACGGCCCGGCTGCCTCCGCGTTTGCTTCGAAAAAAAAATGGTAAGGCAAGCTGCACCGATCCTTTTTCTTCATGTATTCGGGGTTTGCGATTTCATAAAGGGTGGTGCGAAAAAATGGATGGGGCGTCGACACCTGTTCCAACGCTTTTTACATTTTCTGTGTTAATAAGGAACTGCCGATACTGCGATTAGCATATTTGTATTCACAACACTCGAATATAGCGATATAAGCAAAATGGCGTTTACACTTTACTGTCCCTATAACTGTGCTCAGGGTTAAATTCTGGGATCCACAGTGTAACTGTTTTTTTTTTTGCTTTCATCACTTGAACAAATTTGAATATGCCCTCTCCTAAGCACTGTCTCGTCAGCCACACGTCCATAGGGGACAGCAGGCACTTTTCAGAAAAGCCCTTCCTCAAAACAATAGAAGAAGTGCGCAATGCGAACCAGTAGCTACCACAGAACGCGTACAGAAGTGGCGGGATTCAGTGCCGTGACATCGACTGCGGCGGCAGCTCAGCACACCTACTCGGCGAATGGGTGCATACGAGCAGACGCATCTGTTCCCTGACGCCGATTTCTTCACGTCATTTTGGGGGCGAAGTCCTTACGGGCTGGGGCTGTTGCCATCTTGTGTCGTCATCTCATGACATCGTCGATGTAGTCATGGCACTAACCCCCCCGCCCACCCCCCGGCGGCACAGAAAGTGTGTCCAAAGACCGGCCCGTCTATGGCCGCTATCTGGCATATCCGGCCAGCATCCAGGTTCTGGCAGCATATGATCATACGTTGAACGGACAACATTCGGCAACCAGCGTTTCGGTATTTCTCCGGCCGCCCGTGTTCAGACACACAACGGCAGCTATCCGGCTGCCAGATATTCAGTTCACTTTCGGCTGCCGATGTTGAGAAAGGTAACGGCCGAAGTACGGCCTTAGGGCATCCGTGTTTCTTTCGGGAAGCGGGCTTGAGCACAAGCACAAAAACCGACCAGCCACAGAATATCCATATTCCTGTGTCAGTTGGTGTTCGAAAGGAGACTAGCCGGAGCGCGGCTGCCGCGAATTCACTGTTTCAACTGTGAACCGCGCGTCCGGAGGCAGAATATTCCCTTTGTTCGAGCAGCCCTTGTTATGGCGGAGACTGGCCGGCGTACGGCCCCATAATGTACATTTTACATTTGGTTAGCGGTCCTTGGGCGAAATGCGGCAAGCGAACGGCCGCAGAGTATTTGGCAACCGGTATTCAAGAGGAGACCAGCCTACGTTAAGTATCAGGTTATCGTTATTCTTTCGGTAAGCGGCGTACCGCCGAATAACGGCATGCATTTGGGCGCCAGAGCTCATGCACTATTGGTTGGAAGGAGGACGGTTTTCCCTGGCTGAAGAAAAAGCCGTTAGGGAGCCGAACGACGCAAGCGCGTTTTTCATGCGCTTGGTGTTTCTACGTTTTAAAAGAACGAACTTCGTTAGTCAAACAGTCATGATTGTGCTAGGTGAACGGGCAAGGTGCAAGGACTCACTGGACATTACCAGGAAACCTTTTAGGCCATCGGTATGCCATTTATTGCCACAAGAAGACTGTGCCACACCGACGGGTCAGCTAAGCCTCGCCAGTGATAGCCGCTACCAAGTCTCACCCGCCGGCTTAGTTGACGAATCAACTTGCGGCTATTCGCCCCCTCAAGAAAGGGAGAGCATTGGAGACATCGACCTCGCAGAGATGTCCGACCCGGGGTGGCGGTGGTTCCCCAACGTAACTGTCCTTAAAGGGCACGCAAACGTGAAAGTTTCCGGCTATTCTTCTTACAATAATACTGCGAAGAACAATGTTGCGCTATTTTGTTGATGATAAACGTAGCAAAGCTCGGGCTTTGGTAGGCTCAACTTCGGGTCGTGCACTATGTTACTTCATGGGATTTTATGACTGCCTATTTAGAAACAAGTGCTATTTTAAATTTGTGATAAGAACAGGGCCTGGTCAATGACGAAGCGTGGATGGTAATTTAGTTGCGGTGTTTGAAGGTGACCTTGGCTACACTTGGGATATGACTCATTTGGTTAAACAGAATCGCTAGCATGCTATTAAACACGGATTTCGTCAGGTTTCGCTTGCTCAACGCAGCGCGTTGAGTTCGCGCACGATTTGGCTCTACCAATAGATCAGCTTAAAAATTAAATTAGTTCGTTGTATTTTCTTTTACTGCAAAAAAGCATTTGACGGTGTCTCATACCACATTCTTGTTACTACATTGCGGGCTATAACCAGCATGAAAGAGTGTTTGTCTCTTTTAGAAAGCCCAGTTTCTCTCTTTAAGACAGCAGTCGGTCACATCTCACTGCTTCTTCGTCCGGATATGTTCCCGTGATCTCACGAATTCTCCAAGGCCCAGTTGCGGGCCCTGTTTTGTTTCGTTATATATAAATATTATTAGTAATAGCTTCAAATCTTTGTTCAAAATGTTCGCGAATGACTCTGTGTAGTAAAGGACTATAGCAAATGAACGCGATTACGAATACCTGCAGCATGATTCGAATTTAGTAACATCCCAGTGTGCTGATTCTGAAAAGTCGTGGAACGTTAAAAAGTCTGTTAACGTCAGGTTTACAAAAAAAACCTTCCTTTCAATTGAATACGTATACCGTAAATTGCGCTGCTTTTATAATGGCCGGGGATTATAAATATCTAGTAGTTTATTTAACGAGTGGTTAGAGGTTAAATAGACACGTTCACAACGTTAAAGTTACGGCTGCACGTGTTCTTGGCCGTCTGAGATAAAATTTCAGCGAACCTCCATCTAACTTAAAAGAACAACCGTATTTCACTCATGTGCGCCCAAAGGTGGAGGACGCATGTGTTTTCTGGGATGCCTACACCAAAGACCTGATTGATACGCTCGTAAACATACAGAATATGGCAGTGCGATTCGTACTAGGTAGTAGGCACTGTCACCTTAGCATGAGGGAAAGTAAAATTAAATTTAAATAGCAAGACGTGAAAGATCGCAGACGTAACCTCGGGTTGAAATTTTTTTCGTGATATCTATCATTCTAAAACTAGAATAGACGCGGAGAATTATACCCAAGCGCAATTCTACATTGTGATCAAAGTTATGTGGACAGTTTTTAAAAAAAAAAAAACAGGGCGCTTAGATTTACGCGAAGACCACCTCTATAGTGAGGTTATGTGCCGAGAGGAGACACATAATTTCTAGGTAATTATTGATGGAGGTGGCCTAATTAACTAAACTTGATTAATTAACTTTTTAGTGGCTGCAGTAACCAGCCATTTTTGTAATGGAAAACTAGACGCAATCGTTTTTCTACGCAGTTTCAATTTGCAGAATTCGTCTAGCCCATCCGTAGTCCGAGATATCGAACGGCGAAGTTTAATTGCCGTTCGCATGATTACGCATGCTAGAAGTCAAGACCGGCGCATAGCTCCTCCCTTTTGTTCTGGGTTTCGATTGCGGTTCCGAGTATTGCAGAATGCGATAACGCCAGCCAAGAATGAATGGTAACCAGTTATCGCATTTTCCTGTGTCTCCACCCCTTTTCCGGACTAAACACCGTATACAGCAGGCACGTCACAGAACGGAGGAGCTTTGCTCCGTTGCAGACTCTCTTGCATGCGCAATCATGCGAACGGCAATTAAACTTCGCCGTTCGATATCTCGGACTACGGATGGGCTAGACGAATTCTGCAAATTGAAACTGCGTAGAAAAACGATTACAAGTGGAGATCTTTGGTGAACACTGTTTAGTAAATTGATTTTGCGTTGAGGCTGATCAATGAGCAAGGCTGAACTGAAGGCTGAACGGATGGTGTTGGCGCACGGGTCACTCTGATGTCGGTGCAGTGGACACAAAAAGGTGGTTTTGTGCTGCTGCCAAGCGTGACTGAGTCATGTGCTTGCGCTGCATGCATGGTCGACCACCGGCCTCAGTACTGTAAACGTACTGTGGCTGCACTCCAATGCCCGTAGCATGTCCGAACTTCCGGTAGCTTTAGTCCGGCTGGAGTCCGACGACCGCATCTCGGCTTTCTACCTTGTTGGCACGCTACCACCATGTAAAGGCTACTGTTACAGCTTGACAGTGATTGGCCGTCTAACTCGCTGGCCGGAGGCGGTTCGAATCGATGATATTACAGCGGAGACTGTTACTAACACGCTTATGTACACGTGGATCGCCCGTCTTGGCGTACCTTCGGAGATTATCACACACCATCGCCGCCAGTTTGAGTCCACGCTCTTTCACCGTTTGACATGTCTACTCGGTGTAGCTCACCAAAAACATCCAGAAGATAACCTTTCCCCTCCTGGACTGTCCTACGTAAAACGACTTAACCCGGTTTTTCAGCTATGTTCGTCCCCAACCTCCACAGTCGTGTTCCGCTAAGGACACTTTTATTGATCAAAACCTTTCGAACAGCCAATACGTTTTGAGCCACGTCGACAGTGCCATTCGGCCACTTAAACAGCCCTACACCGGGTCGCATTTCGTCATTTAACGCTCGAGCATGAAGTTTACACTTCGCGTCAACGGCGGAGACATTATATCGTTTCCATCGTTCGCCTCAATCCCGTGTTCACCGAAGCTACCCTTCCTGTGGTCCACTTCAAAATCCACCATGCCACCCTGAACACCACCACTCCTCTTTCCGTTCGCACCATCACCCGTGAACTTCGCAATGCAAACACTGTGCGTTTGCTGTGCCGTTTTTCACGACTCCTCCTCCAGACTCCCTCTCAAGGAGAGGGGGCTATGTGGCGGCGCCGCCGCAGGGCGCTGCAAGAGCGATGGCGTTCGGGCTGAGAGTCAAGCGATGAATGCGGGCAACGCACCGCCCGTGCGCAAGCACCCGCGAACATCACGAGCATGAAATTAATAGGGGCCCTAGTTTCTGGGTGCACGGCAGAGCGTTCAGACGTCCCTCGGCTCGTCCCTCTGTCGCGTTACCGACAACTTGTTAGGGGGCACAAGTTCGCTGCACTAAACTTTTATTTCCTTCAAAACCACTGCGTCGTTTTGGCTACGTGGTAATACATGTAGGAGGTATCCATCATGACTGCAGGTTACGCAATTGCGTTTCTACTAAGATGTGATCGGTTAAGCCAGATTCAATTCTTTTTGTCGAATTACGGAACGTCCCTATGTTTTCCGAAATAGGGAAACAGTTTACCTTGTTTTAACGAAGGCTTCCTGTCTAATAATACGAATTTTTTTACAGTGATGGATGTTTTCCACTTATTCTATTTCAATAGGCAATTATAACAAAAACAGAAGGCAGACGGAAACGCACGCCGTCCTCTACGTCAATGGGTCAATGGTACTTCTCGTGCAGTGCTATTGAGTTCCTTGTTGAGTGCTCTAAGAGACCATGCTAGAGACCATGCCCACATTAAATTGGATTAATGCGTGTAGACTGATGTGGATTAGCGAGATGGAAGGGTAAAATCTTGTGAATTAATAAAATTTCTGGGTTGATTTATTTTGATTAGGAATTAGGGGACCGTTTAAGGTGGATTAGCGCGCTAACCAACCACGGTACGTTTCGGATCCGTGGCACTTGGAAATTTTCCGGCGGTCGTCCTTTCGCCCAATGAGAAAATTTAGCTGCGCATAAAATAGCCGGAAACGTTCTATGTGACGACCATCTTAATGCTATAAACTTTATTAATTTCATTATTTTTTGCGCTGTTATGTTGTTCAGTTTCGACATTAACATCCCGCATACATACTTGCTATCAACACCAGTATGTTGTAAGCGTTGTTTAGTATTTTGCAAGTGATTGATTGATTGATTGATTGATTGATTGATTGATTGATTGATTGATTGATTGATTGATTGATTGATTGATTGATTGATTGTGGTGTTTAACGCGCCGACGCAACTCAGGCGATGAGGCGCGCCGTAGTGGTGGGCTCCGGAATATTTGACCCCATGGGGATCTTTAACGTGTGCTGAAATCTCGTAAACACGGGCGTTTTCACTCTTCGCCTACATCAGAAAAGCTGCAGCCACTGCCGGGAAACGAACCCGCGTGCTCGTGCTCAGGTGCAAATTGCCTCAGCCACTGAGCCACCGCGGCGGCTCGCATATTTTTTTTTCAAGTGGTGACAGGCGAGTGGTCTGTGGACATATTAGTAGCACTTCGTATTCCTCCGTACATAATCATCAGCACTACCTTTTACACCTGCGCTACCTCAACTTCACTCCGGTACATAATCATCATCAGTATGTGCGGGAAATTCCTAGGGTTGGAACGTTACAATAAACGTCCAACGGACATCTGTTTCTCACTATATATGATGCCAAACTGTAGGAAGCATGACAAAAAAAAGGGATTGATCAACTGGTTTGATACGAAAGACATCCGATACCATAATTCAATACCATCTCTTCCTTTAGGAGGCCGTTCTTCATACTTCGACAGGTGGAGCATCTAAATCACTAGACACAGCCCCCTCCTAGCGAACAAAGTGGCTAGAGCATGCACTTAGTCAAAGCCAAGCCAAAACTGTCATAACTGACTATTAGCAGGCATGCCGCCGCTTTGGCAACGGTCGATTCAATGCTACAACACTTCGAATTATCAATCACAAACCACTACTGAGACCACTCAGGATAGCAAAGGCTCACAGCGGCATCCTCGGTGACGAGATCGCCAACCTCGTAGCTCAAGATTTGACCCGCCGAGCCAGCGCTGATGAAGCTGAGTCCCAATGCATATATCCTGTAGTCACATACCAGGAAATTATGAAGGACTATAGGCTCTCCCGGAGAACGTATTCACTCCCGCAAAAATCGTTACCGATTAACCCAGTAGGGCTTTTCCGTGCCCTGCAGGTTAACACCTTCCCACACCCGACCCCAGTCCCCCTCTTATAATTCTCTCTAACTCGCCGTTTTTGTGGAGAACCTGGGACCCACCGACGCATATTAGGCGGCTTCGACAAATCTACCCCGCCCTCTCCCTCCCCCAGCCTGAACCTCTGCATAGAGCTTTAGAAGAGAGCCTTGGCCACCGGCGGCCTCGAAAATCAGCTGCGCTTGATCGAAAGGCTGTAGACGCGGCCGAAGGTCAAGGCCGCCTGGAGTGAGGACGCCACCGTGAAGATTTCTCTCGATATATTTCAAATTCTCTCTCTCTCTCTCTGTGTGTGTGTGTGTGGTGTGTGTGTGTGTGTGGTGTGTGTACGTGCAAGCATTACCGCTGCTTCTGACTTCACTCAGTTATTATCTTTCGTAAAACCCAATCATTGTCACCTTTCACCGAAATGCCGTTGGCAAGTTGCTACCCACCTAAAAATAGGCTTACGGGGTTCTATGGAAAAAAAGTATGGTGGGCTATCTCCGCCTATGGGTTCCTATGATCACCCACAAAAGGGCATAAAGTAGCCTATAGCCAGGTATTGAAGTTTTTATGCATTCGACACGAAAGACAATTGTCTCAGACGGTTACAGAACATTCTAGTGTGCGTAGTATAAATAGTCACAGCTACTCAGGTTACTTTAACCAGTAAAAAAATATGTGTGGCTTTATTTGTATAGCCCAGCCGTGACAAAGCTTTTGTTGCCGGCTATATACAATTGATTAGTTTTAAGTCTACAGACTTAAAACCATTAGCTGTTTTTTGCCAGCTATTGGAAGAATTTGTTCTAAAGCTAATCAGAGACAGTCATAAAAGCTCTTTTTGCTGGCTAAATGCCTTTGATTCGCTCTAAGTCTATAGGCTTGAAACCATTCAGATGTCTTTGCCAGCTATTGGAAAGAAGTTGTCCTAAAGCTAAGGAGAGGCAGCCATAAAAGCTTTTTTTCCCGGCTATGGGACACTGTTTAGCTCTAAGCCCACACACTTGAAACCATTCAGCGGTCTTTTGCCAGCTAGTGGAGCTACTTTGCCCAAAAGCCAAAGAGAGACAGCAATAAAAGCTTCTGCGGCTCTAGCCGGCTTTAGAAAAGTGTTTGGCGCAGACTCTACTAACCCGCATCCCTAAAAGCTTAATTAGCTGACTACATAGAGACATAAGGTTCCAAGCGTCCTGCCGCTTATCGGAAAGTGTTAGCCTATAAAGATATACACCGAGCAACCATTAAATCCCATTTCGATGGTTTCAAATTGACCTATGACAAGAAATTAATGTACTCATGAGTTACCTAGCTACATATATAACACCGACTAGGTAAAGAAGATTATGTTGATCGGCCGGTTATATGAAAATATTCGTTCAATAACGGTAGTTACTGATCATGCTTACACCATTGGAAAAGTAAAATTAAATATACCTAGTGATTAACGCACAAATTTAGGTGGCCAGTTTGGACACTGCGCATTGGCAAAGCTTGAAAATGAACGTTGAGCGAATGACATATATGTTCGGAGAATTCCTCTGCGGCGCTTCGCTGCAAGGGTGATGCAAAAAAACGGGCTATCTTAAAAAAATGCCCTCGCAGTGTCCAAGCAGATTGGAAATAACTTTCGCGGCCCGCGGTACGCGCGGACAAGGCTAGAAATGTGGTGGCAGCTGCGAACAACCGCATTGCTTCTTCCACGGAGCATTATTGGAGATTAGTCATGGAGTACGAGAGAGAACATGAGAAAAGGTCCCAAGCCGGGCCGAAGGAGGCATTGAAGGCTGAGTGATAAAAAGGAAGAGGGGACTCCCATGCTTGCTGTTTAGTTTTTTGTGGTACAGGTTTTGGCGATGGGCACTACAGAAAGCTTTCGTTGAAGGGAAGGGGCAGGCGTTCCGCACTGCCTTATTATACGTGCACGCAGCGATGATAGTGACAGACAGTTTTCCCTTAGTACTGAGACAGATATAGTTTATCGGATGAAGAATATAAAACGCTAAGCGATGTTGTATTTACCAGATAAAAATAATTACCACAGAACAAGTAACAATGAGGTCGACAGACAGGCATGTATCTCCACACTATTTGCTAGCGCGATGGACCTCCTTCTACCAGCATACGCTCACTCAGCCACATTTCACCTCCTTGCTCGTTCTCGCTAGCATGTTACGTGTTGCGTGGTGCTGCGAATTTCCAATCTGACCGCAATGTGGTCGTGCAGACGTTGTGACGCCAAGCAAATGTGCCGATTATCGGTGCAGTAAATTTCGGTGTTTACGGTTACTGTGTTACGATTAATTCAACATCAAGTAGTGCGAAAATGGATACCTGCGATACCGCGACAGTAACTTCGAAGTACGCAAAACTGCAGGCGATCTTACTAAATAAACCATGCGAAAAATAGAGAACTTTTTTTGGTCATTAAAAATACGTTTCCAAGCTACCCTGCTCCCCATGGGCATTGCAACGTATTCAGAAGTGAAGAGTTTGGCACGGTGATCTCAAAATAATAATTGTTTTTCCGCGAACTAACAAAACCCAGAAAGAACTACCTGAGCGGAGTTGAAAAACGTATTTTATTATTGCATTTATGTGACCATTTCCATTGTTTTATTAAGAGAGCATTTACATTTTAGCCGTCGTGCTTGCAGCTTCGTGCATTAGGTACTGAGTGAAACGAATGACTTACGAGGTCAGTGAGAAAAGTATCCGACCTTATTAGTTTTGCGAACATCTGATGGATATGAAGCCAGAGCGTTTGCATAAGCGACCTTGAAGCTTCGTGGGCATGGGTGAATGTTCCCCCCCGGCAAATAGCGTCAGTCGCTGGGACGCAGCGATTGAGTGCGGTAGTGCGCAGTGCTTTCGTCGGTTTTGTAGCGTAAGCTAAACTGGCCGAGATTGAGCACTTTCGCGTGCGCCGTGAAGGGCCGTTCTGCGCAATCGCGAGGAGCATTGAGTTGGTTTGGATCGGATCGGAACGAATCGGATTGGATTGGATTGGCTTGCCTTTGCTTTGCTTGGATTGGATTGGAATAAATAGGATTGTGTTGGATTGAAATCCAATCCAATTGGAATACGGGTGTTTAGAAAATTAGGTCTGCACATTCGCCGCTCTGCGCATTCCAGAGCAGTGATGTCATAGCCGCGGCAGACGCACTGGCGTCGGTGCCTGCCTAACTGTGCGCCTCCGTTGCGTAGTAGCCAAGTCTGTCGCTGCGCCGTAGCCACTTGATAGACGTCTGGCGTGGGTCCTGGCAAGTCATGCTGCGGATGCGTGAGGAACAGTAACTGGACTAGACTGGACCGGACTGGACTGGATTGCACTGAATTGGTTTGGATTGGATTGGAAATCGTTTTAGCGGCAGTAAGGGCGATAATAAGCTATTCCTAGACAAACAGAAAACCTAAAAATAACGAGCTGAACCTTAGCTCACGCTACGTATATCCTGGCATAGCCGAGCGAAGCCACTGCTACTTTTTCTATTGCAAGAAAAATGACAGACTGACTTGATCAGCGCAACTGCATCAAATTTCGCCAGAAAGTGTCGTTTTGCCAAGTGGAAACCATTCGGAAGGTTCAGACGGCTTCGGTGACGATGCTATGAGAAGCACACAGATTAACGAGTGGTACAACGATCTAAAGACAGCCGCACATCGGTGGAGAGAGAGCGTCGCTCCGGTCAGCCATCAACATGCCGAAATGACCAGGTCATTGACCAAGAGAGCGCTGTTGTCATGCGGGACCGTCGCTTGACTATCCTAGAAATTGCCGAGAAGTTGGGAGCATCATCACTTTTTCAGCACATTCCTTTATGACCGTTATAGGAGAGTTGCCTCGAAATTGGTGTCGAAGCTGCTCACGGTTGAGCAGAAGCAACTCCGGGTTGAAGTCTCACAGGACGTGTCGGATTCCACAAAAAGGGACCCCAAAAAGGGACGCCCGGAAACCAAACCCTCAGTCGTCGCAGCAGAAGCATCAAACGTCACCAAGAACAAAGAAGGCCTGTCTAAGTGCGCAGCAGGGTCAGTGTGACGCTTACAGCCTTCTTTTACTCCCGCGGTGTGGTCCACCACAAGTATGCACCACAGGGTCACAAAATCACCAAAGACCACAGGGCTGTCGTCCGTCACCTACGTGACGCTGTGCGGCGCGAAATTCCGGGGTTGTGGGGAACAGGGATTTGGCGCATTCATCACGACAATGCTCCTGCACATTCCTCATACTTGATTCAGACTTTCTGGCGAAGAACCAGACTCCTGTGGTTCAACAGGCTCCTTACTGTCCTGATATGACCCCCTGCGACTTCGGGCTGTTTCCCAAAATCAAGAGGTCATTGAAGGAGCGCGATTTCAGACAAGAGAGTAAATTGTCGCTGGGGCGACTGCTGAACTAAACTCCATTACGAAAGATGCCTTCTCCGAATTGCTTCCAACAATGGCAGCACTGCTGGGAGAAGTGTGCGGAGTCCCAAGGAGACTACTTGGAGGGTCATTGGGTTTCCAACGCTCAAGTTAAGCCAGATTTCTTTCGTCGATCAAAGGTTGGATACTTTTCTAACAGACCTACTATGAGTGCTCTTGTTTTTGATTTGTGTCTCGGCGAGGCGCTCGGGGAGAATCTGCCGCGTAAAGCCCGGAATACATGGAGTGGTTATGCGACGAATAGTCGACAAACTTCGCCCGGCGGCATCCGCTGGACGCCCGGCGGCGGAAAAACATTGCCAGCCGCCGATCTAGCTGGGGCAGAAAAGTTCGTCGCCGTCGAGGGCAGCGGCAAAGCGTTGCCAAACATGGCGGCGCCCTCTCCGCCCGCGTCACAGCGATAACAGCTTCGCCGCTAATCCCTCAATGCGATATCGTGTTCTAAACCGTTTGCTCCAAATTAAATTTGTCCACTCTTGCCCTCGCATCAATTTTCAAGCGACAAATAGCCTTCTTTTTCAGATAGAAGGGCGTATTTCCAGCTGTTAAGCCTGACGCAGTAGCGTTTGTCGTCGTCATAGCAACGGTCTCGCGAGATGTGGCTAGACAAAAACATTAAAATCTTCTTCTAGAGATCATTTTACCCTTTCTAGAGGGTTTTGCAACTAAAAAGCAATAATAATAGCCTTGGCGGCTTTTTTTTTTTTGCTTCTCCTGTGTTTCAGTTCAATGTATTTGCCTCGTCTAGCCACACTGACAGCAGCGCAGCGGCGAGGGCGGCGGCGGCCGCCGTACTTGCTACATGTAGCGCAGCCCGACGAACATTCGGCGTCGTGACGCGGCTGGTCTTCCACCGCGCGAACTTCGTCGTGAAAGATCGCTCCATGTATTCTAGCCTTAATGGGGCTGTCGAGGGAGCAACCTAAGTGTGAGCCAGTGTTGGTATGCGTGTGCGGTGTGTTTCGATCGACGTATGTAAACAATCATTTACTGGCGGCGAAGTGGCGTAGATAGTAGCCCTTTGTGTAACGAATTAGATGAACCAACCCCTACGTTTTACATTATTGTAATTCCTGTGTTCAAACCTCTTGTGGATGGAGACTACCGAAGTGTTTGCAATCACCACCGTGCACGCTCCTTTTATCGCTGACGTGTTCACGGCGCATATATCAGAGAATGCAGCTAGGCTCACAACCGAAGAAGTACCACAGGAGAAGTTCTACTGTTCCATGAAACGACATTCGGACATGGCTGCGGGCTGGTAATCTCTCAGCAGCTCTTGCTGTCACTGCGTTTGAAGTAGCGCTTGCTGTGATTCTCTTGTGGCTGCAGCCCACGCAAAAATATTCTATTGTAGGCTACGAAAAATCCTAGGTAATTTAGTAACAGCTGGTGCATTTATTTGAAGACCTCCACACTCGTTCGAACTGTTTTTCGAAGGATTGCTTGAGATAGATATTTTATACTAATGTAAACTGTGGTGTTCCTGAGAAGCATGCAGATGCTGGAGCGCCGGCTCTGCTCCCCAGTTTGGCTGCTTGCCGAAGAGCCCGTCCGCTTGCCAGTTAATTATACCTGTCTGCCTGCCTCCTTACAAACAGAACATAAATTATCCTGAATTTGAGTTTCTCAGATGAAATTCGCCTGTGAAACCCCTTACGGGAGTGGGGTTGCTACCACGTTCGGTTTTATGATGGTGCAGAAACTACCAGTTCACTCCGCTGGCCGAGAGCCGTCGGAAGTTGGCGCATTTGCCACGATTGTACCTCCCCTCAAAACGGAGTATATGGCTTTACATGCCTTGCTGATCCTAACAGGGGTACAAAAAACACCCACACCTCCTTTCCTCCTCTCCCCCTCTTCCTCTCCCTTCAATACGCCTCCTTATAACTTGGATGCCAGTTGGTGTCGTGCGTCTTCCGAGCGCTAGCGTCACCGATTTTTTTGTCCATGTCAATTTCGGCGACACGAATGAACGCGAGGTGCTTCCCGCCAACTGAAGCTCGTTGTGAACATCGTGGAACAGGACGGACTAACTTTGACGCACTGCCACGTCTCCTCCATGTTGCCGATCCTTCGAGCCGATAGAGTACGACAGCGAAGCAACGCGAGGCCTATTGGCAGTGACCACACCTGAAAGCGACCTGGTTCAAAACAATGCCGTTCTGCATCTGCAAGGCGGTTTAAGGTAAGCATGGCACGGTTTTTTATTGTAACCATAATTTTTGGCGTCGTTTGTCTTTTTTAGTATCCAGTTAAACTCAGCGTGTTTCCCGCGTCAGTGTACCGGTGATACTGCGCCTGTGGAGGCGAGGGTTGTACGTGAGAGTTCAGCGCCGAATAACAGGTGCGGGGTCATTACAATGCTGTTTTTGTCTCAGGTCTACTGTACAACATACGCCCGTATTTGTTGCTGGAGATGTAAAGAGCTCTGTTATCCTTTCTATGCCGCTAATTGGGCTGTTTCGTGGGCAGCATGCCAGTAGGCGGCGGCAACATCAGTTTTTCTGAAGCAAGTGCCAACGATCAGCGTAGCTATCAAATAATGAATGTCTTCATTGATTGGAAATGGCTTACTTTTTTTGTTGAAGAGAGCCGTAGTAGGTAAAGGTCTTGTTAGCAAGATGGCTTGTATACTGACTGTTCGTGTTTTATTGATTAAGGCTTTTTTTATATTGCGTTGTTGTTTGCGTGTTCAGAACCATTTTTGTATCCTGCACTCGTTATGCAGTAAATCACCTGTTTGCAGAAAACAAAACTTTCACATACTGCCATAGAAATGTTCACAAAAAATAGAAATTACGCCCAATGCGGTTTCTCGACACTCCTAAAATAAAGTAAAATACGGGATATGAGCCTATTAACTCCGAAACAGTCCTAAATAAGTTTACATCGCTTCTATAAAACACCTAAAGCAGTAAAAATACCACGAATGCAGTTCCTCTGGAATGTTCCTCCGGTAATCCTGCCTTTCAAAACTCCCGTTTTAATAGAAAATGATCTTTATTCCTAAATATTACTAAATAAACCTAGGAAATTCCGGGAGTGAGGTGATACTCCTAGTGGAAGGAGTATCGGATACTCCAACATGGGATTGTTATGCGACAAGCCATTTACTCAAATTTCTGCTTCTTTGTCTTCGGTGCGTACCAGCCAGAATATTGCGGCGAGGATGCGTTATTTGGAGACTAAGGGCATGCAGTCACGAGCCAGCCAGTGGGGAGGTTGCAACCCGCAACACGTGTGACACACGAGGGTAGAAAAAACGGTAGTGAATGGACGTGTCGTCTGCTTGGCGGACTGAAGGGACAATGGGTATCTTGCCGGGAGAGTACCCATTGCCAGAAAATTAAGGAGAGGGTGCAACGAGGAGAAAGGCGATACGGGGGACGTCGAAGGCACCGGGGCGCGCGAGCTGGCCAGTGAGATACATGCTTGCCTCTCAGACGACTGCGGCAAAGATGTGTTATTTGGAGACGAGGTGCGGCCTGTCACTGTCGACGATGGCAGTAGACAACAAGACAGCACAGGGGCGCCTACGTAAGCCATATTTTAGAGGGATGCTCATAAGCGCCAGCTCCTGTGGTTTTGTGTAGACTCTCAGCGCCGGCCCCATCTCCAAGCGTTTAGGACGAGCAGCGTTTTAAACGACTTGTTTGCGATCACAGACACTCATCGGCACACTGCAACACCCAACATGCAAGTCCGGCTTCCTGCCAGAGACTTGCGGCGACATCCTTCAGCTTCTAGGTTATAACACCAGGGCTCTACCATTACTCCCGCGAAGCACACCTCCGTTGGAGTACATTGCCATTATAGACTCCAAGCCACTTCCTGTCCACATGGGATCTCATCACGGCGGTAGAAGAGGAGCTCGTGCAAAACTGTCAGGTTCGCCTCAGGCAAGCGGACGTAAAGCTGCACGACCGTTGCCATGGCCGCTACAGCTGACTCCCAGATTGTATGTGTCACAGCCGTGTTCGAATGCACTACAAGGCTTCAAGGTCGCCGTCACCACGTCTTTGTCACTGCGGCCCACCGCACACAAGCTGAACTGCGGGCAATCTGTGACTATCTCGAAGCAGCTCAGTAGGAAGACCTAACGAGCTCCCCTGTACATCTTCATGTGTAGAAATACTCACAGGCAGCGTATCGAAGCCTCTGCCAAGTGCAATTCACCAGCCCCGTCACTAAAGTTATTCGCCTCAGAGTGCTAAAACTTCTGGCATCAGATAGCACTTTCCCACTTCACTTGGTGCCAGCACCCTGCGGCATCCTCGGAAAGTGAAAATGCACCAACTAACATGCACGCAGTTATTGTCTGTGCTAGCTCGGGGCCGCTCCCCAGTCGTTGCGACTGCTTCCTTGCCCGTCGCAGAAGAAGAGCATCAAACGGCAAAGCGACGGATATCAAGCCGCTTAGCAGTTTACCTCCCGGGCTAGGCGAACCCTCTGCACAACTCTACAGTTGCTTCCCGTGAGTTCCCACGGTGGGAAACGGTGATCGTACGACGGATTCTGACGGGAACACTGCTCACACTGTTTTTATTCTACCGTTTTGTTTCGCCGTAGGGCCGCTTTGTGCCGTGCACCGGATTCATTTGCATATCCGTGCAGATCTACAACAGCTTGAGTGGGGCTGCCCCCGCAACAGTTTTCCTCCGCACCGTGGCCTCACCAACGTGCGATTTGGATCGTATTATACGTCCCTCCCGTCCCGGCCTGCACGCCGCCTAAAGCTTATTCTGCGGATTTTTCGAATTGAACACTGCAGCACCAGTTGTTAGGTGACTGGCTCTACCTGCGATGCGCAGAACATTGCGAGGCTGCAACTCCAGGCGACTACAGCGTTACATCCAGGCCACTGAAGTAGGAAATGATGGAATATATTGTGGTATAATTGTCCTTTCCCACTTTTCCCTTGACCTCCCCCTACCGACCCAACGCTTACCCTACAGCAACGCCCAAACACAGCAAAAGCGAACTAAGCATGTTTTCAACCATTGAATCAGCGCCGGCCTCGTTGTAACCGAGAAAACGAAGATGCCACCGTGGATAGAGTGAGTAGGAAAGCTGATAATGAAAATGTGCTGAAAATGTGGAGTGGGAGGAGGTGGTGTGCTGAGGCCGTGCGAGACAAGCTCCCGGGTACAGACAAGCTGACGGTTATGTAGTGTCGTAACCATTATCCCCTTTTTTGTTTCCCCAAGGAAAACAACTGCGACGTACCATAACTGCAGTTTTTTGAGCCAAGGATAAAATAGGTTGAGAAAAAAAATTAACTAAACTAAAGTATTAAAACTGAACTTGCGACATTAAAGAGTCCTGCTTTCACATCACACACATGCTCAGCCTTAAGTGTAACTGCGAACCTTTATTTGATTCAGTTAGGGCTGCAATTGTTCACCTTCCATCGAAAACATTTTAGGGGTGGATTTTACAGTTAAAAGGATTCTTCAACACTTTGTCTTGAACAGTTTGATAAACGCTTTCCCTATCTCATTTGCGTCTGCAAGCACTGCGAAAGCTACAGCTATTGCCAGCATGGAGCGAAACTGCGTGATTTGCTGGTTGTAGCGGATACGCCTTCCGTTTCTGCTTTGCTCGTGTGGCGTTCTTTTTAAAGTGGCTATTGAATGCGTTCTTTGCTGCAACTGAAGGAGAGCCGACCAATAGCCGCTACACTGTTTTAATGACGTAATTCCAGCAGTAGAAGAACGTCAACACAGGGAAAAAGACAAAAATATTTTGAGCAACCTTCTAAGTGATCTGATGCCATGGAGCCGTAATTTAACGCTAATGCACTTTGGACATCCTGATCGAAGCACTGGATGTGTTGGTTCGCCACGCTTGGAAAAGTATTACGAATTTCGAAAAAAGTTGAAAGAAGTGCTTGCATGTCCCTTTAAGTTGGCCAAGATAAGATAATTCCACAAAGAAAGCCAACGTAATGAATTTGGTTTTCCGCCGACGTAATAGAGAGACAAAAAATGAGCAGAAAAAATTACGCTCAAAAAACGCTTGATTTTTCCTCTCTCAAGCCATTTCTGCCAATTCGAAACTGTTCGAACCGGAACGGAATTCTGCTCCTGAACCGAGCCCGTAATCGAAGCCGAAAGGCTTGAACTCTAACCCCAAGCAGACCCGAGAAAATTCCCGTTCGACACCTGGATATTTTGTCGTGTATAATCGCATTTATTGTCGCGTTCAAAACCTGCGACCTCTTTGCCCTCAGTCGGCTTAGCGCCATAAAAATTGAAACATCACCGAAACCTGCGGCCGCCACCCTCCCTACTCCCGTCATCAAGTTCATTTTAGAAGTGTTATTGCTTGTGCGTGTGCGCGTGCGCGTGTGCGTGTGTTCATGTGCGCGTATATGTTGTCTATACATTTCAGTGTGGTTTACATGAATCCGCGCCCTCTGTTTTTCACCAGTGTAATAATGATTTCTCGAATAATCAGAAATGATTGGCTACAGATGCCTTGTACTTTTTCATTCACCCGTCTTCATGCATGCTGTTGTACCCGACCGCAATGTTCACATCTTGCTCGTGTAATTTTTGATCTTGTGTGTTTATGTAGGTGTGTGCCTGTGTGTATGTGCGCGAACGTGTCTGCGTGTGTGTGCATGTGTGTGTGTGGGTTGGCGTGTGTGTGTGTGCGCGGCGCTACACTGTACTTAGGGATGGCCGGCATTTCGCAACCAATATGCCTACTTCATTGTTTGCTTCTTCTGCTTCGCCCTGTACTTCTCCAGCACCACCCAACATAAGGCCAAGTGCTGTTGGTGGACACGGTCCAACAAAGAAGTGATTAAATACATGAAATTTATTGCAGTGTATGAATCAGTTACCAAATGACAACCGAGGTGGAATGAATGTGAACACAAAAATTTGAAACGCAATGTGTTGTTTCGAAAACTGTTTTAGGTGTAGGTAAAAACATTTTTTCCGTTGAGCTTACGCACCATGCAAGCAAGATTTGGTCTTACTTCATCAGAAAAACACCAGAAAAGTGTGCCCCACTCTTCGAGGTTTTTATCTGAATCTCAACTCATTCGACTGGACTCCTTTTACAACGACGGGCAGGGGAAGCAACAGGTTTGTATACATTAACCTCCTCATGTCCGCTGCCACCTTCTCAAGGCAGCAGCAGCAGACAAGCTGGGTAGGATCGGTGCTCCGAGGAGTTAATTTATTACTCAATTGCAAACGTCGATTCTTTCGCAGTACGTCACACGACAACTATCACCAAACGCCCCAATAGAAGCTATAAGCAACTGAAGTCATCCGATCAATATCGATAGCGCACTGCCTATTCTGTTCGCCTTCTAATCAATGCTGAGAGAAGTTTGATTTATGAATTACCAGAGGATCTTGTAGCAGGGGATCGTTAATATGTAAGCTAAGAAGGCCTGTTTTATTTTTTTGCATTCCCATCGGGCCAACAAGCATCTCGGTTGTTCTCGGTAATGTGTGGTAAACGTAATTTTTGTTTGCGCGCTTATCACCCTTTACGCTTATGGGAGCGGACATTCTTTCTTCTGTACGTGGCTGATGTCGGAGGCCATGCGCACACACGAGCACCTGCAACTGTGCCCCGTGCAAGACCTTTCCCGACCTCCTCATTTCGCAGAGAAGGTTCCTGCTGTATTCTAATGGCGGCCAGCATCCCGGCGTGCCCTCCTGGTACTATGGCTCATTTTGTTGCGTTCGCTTGCTCTTGCGAAGTCCTCAGAGTGCATGCAGAGATTTTCAGCAATCAACTGAACTCGTTTGGGCGCCAAAAAATTGGCCGTACAAACGCTTGCTAGACTATCATAATTTGTATCGACAGTTTGGTGACTGTTTGGCCACTAAGTCGAAGCGTAAGAAATTCGAACGTACCCTTTTGACTTTTTAAAAAATGGTGGAGGGAGAAAGCATTTCGCTCATGCCGCTGAAGAAAACCGTTTATTTGCTTTTCACATAACCAAAAGCACATCTGAAGCACAGTTAGAACACGCCAGATGGTTAGCTCACTTTTATTAGAACGCTCGCTTTTCTTTCGCGTAAAGCGTGCAAGTTTAGTTTTTGTTAATAGACATAACCAGTCGGTACACCAGTTTTAGAATATACCTAGGTCATTTTGAAGTTCAATACAACTAAAATTGTCAGTTACAGGACGCTAAAGTACGAAGTCGTCTGCAAAAAACCTAACCGGAGAATTAGAGTCAGCAGCTACGTAATTAGAGAAATTTAATAATTTGCGAAGCTTGCAATAAGTCGCGCAAGGCTTGAATGATAGCGAAGGTGGAAGTTTGTTTTTTAATGTGAGCCCTGAAGGACACACCATTACGCTTTGCGTTTCGCTTCAAGAATTTTTTTTACATTTCTTCCGTTACCGCTTTTCACTATGTCAGTAGAAATCATCTTCATATCCAAATATATCCTCGTCTTCCTCATGCATGACTGGCAGGTCAGGATCGTTTTGTGCGCACGCTTTCACATTTTTCCCAATGCGGAGCACGTCCACACATGATAAAAGCGGCGGGAACCGGCTTCGCGAACTCAGCGCCTGTACAGCGAGCTCTCTTGTGCTGCCCTCTTGAGGCGCGGGCGAATGTACGATTTTTTTGGTATTTCTTTGCGAGCACCACACGCAAGCCTCTACGACTCCGGGTCCTCCCCGTAAAACGTGTGCTCACGTTCGCAGTAAACGGCGGGAAAAACTAGGACCCAGGGAGTAACTATGACACAGCGACAACGGCTTCGCTGTTAAAAACACATGCCCAAGCGTTGATGTGCTTTGCCGTTTTCTGTGGCTGGGAGTATGCTGGTAACTGTAGCAGAGAAAGACGTAGCTCCTGGCACATGGAACACCACAATTACCAGCAGGGTACATTTGTGATTCAGTGCCATTAAAGGGTTTCAATCGGGGGTCTCACGGCTCCGTTGTAGGGCGGCGCACCTACAAGAAGATGGGCGTTTCTCGACGCATAACTGGTAGTACCAATATTGTCTAAATAAAACTTTTGCAAGGATTCATTTTTGCAGAGTAAATAAAAATACGCTATTAATGCAATGTTTGAACCAAGAATGTAAATAGACCTTGCGCTAGACATTAGCGCTCGTTGCAGTATTCTGAGAAGTGTAACAATAGGAACGTTTATAAGCTACCACTACGGATTTACCTGCAGTCACATGATGTACGGAAACCAGTGTACTTTATGCCGCGCCAGTTTGGTACACGAAACAGGCCGTAATAAGAAAATTCCAATATTAAAAGAACAAGCCTGATATAAATACCAAAGCATTTAAAAGTATTCAACCCGCCCTTAAATATCATATGAAATGTCCAACAAATTCACCTAACGATCTAAAACGAAATAAAACGGTTAAAATGCCCTTCGCCTACAAAATATTCTGCTGCTTACTCCGAAGACCAAATAAGCGATATGCTAGTTGTACGGCTGGAGCATTCAGAAGAACATTTTCTACATATCTTGCTCAACAAATTTCGCACAGGTACCTGACATGGTTCAGAGACGGCTCCCACAATAAAATTAACATAGGAGCAATGTTTATTATTTTAGACTGAGTCGGCATAATTAAGAAAACAATACACCATAAACTTCTGTAGTACAGCTATAACTTTGAGACAGAAGGAATCGCTTTTTTAAAAGTATTTGAGTGAGTCCAAGCTGTGTGCAAAGAAGAGAACGTACTTATTGAGAGCCTGTTAGTCCTAAACACGACTATTCTTTCACATTGTGAAAACCCAAATATATTTATATTTACAATACTCAACAAAATTGAACTCCAGATCACAAAACCCCACTTTGCCTTAAAGGTCACCGTGACAATGTTGACAAAGAAATAGCTAATGAAATGGCCAAAAACACCAAAATCTAACAAAAAATAGCCCGGCCTATTTCACTACAATTAATAAAAAGAACATCTCGATATTAACGCAGGCAACACTGGGATATTCAAGGCAACAACAAGAAAATAGAAGTTATGCATTCGAATTGATAAACAATTTTCTCAATATTCAGGCCCTCTGTCCCACAATTAATTTAACTTCTCAGGCTATTACTGGACATGGTAGAGCTGCTATGTATTTTTAAATGGTTTCCAATAGAAATAGAAACATATTTAAATGTTCTCTACTTGGGCTCAGCTTCGCTCATTGCTTGCGGGACTTCCCCACAACAAAGAACAACTTTTTACCGTCTGTGGAAACAATCCAACAAGAATAAATATCACCTTAAAGTAATGCAGAAATGTTATGAATTCCTGAATAATACACAATTCTTACTAAAGGTAATATTTATTATAATGAATTCATCGGGTATTTTAGTGCAAATTCAGGAAACACAGTGGCACTAAATCAGCGGCAAATAACATGTGCAAAGCTTCGCTGTGTACGGTGCAGTGCAACAAACGGAACGAAACCGAGCCGAGCAAATACTTGCGCTTACCTAAGAAGAGTTGAAACTTGAGCTGATTAGTGCATTTCTGTTACGTTAACCAACCTGCTTAAGCTTTAAATCTTTTAAGAGGAGCGCAAGTCTTGGTCTCGTTTCCGTTTCATCCCGTTTTTTTCGCTGCCCGTTCACCTATCATCGCATTGCGGGGGCACAATATTTTGTTTCGATTTGTAGCGAGGAGTCCGTTTTGGACTGGTCCACGGCTTCCAGCACGTGCTCACATGGTCCAATATGGGGGTGTTATGAAAGCCTGCGGACGCAACGTTCCGGGCCTGCCAGTTACGGACAACTTTAAGCGGCAATTCGAAAATAAACGGGAGGTAACGACATAGGCAGGTGAGTTTGGCGCATTACTAAAAATTTGAAAACAAACTTAGGTCGGCTCAATTGGCCATGGGACAAATAATAATTGTATTGACACTTCGACGGAGAAAGCGAGCTTCCTGAATCAGATAACAAACTACAGTAGAAGATATCATAGTGCAAATAACGAAAAAAGAAATGCGGTTGGCTGGCCACGTAATTTGGCGAAATGAGAATTGGTGGACTACCAGGGTGACAGAGTGGATATTGAGAGACGGGTTTAGGAAAAGTGGAAGACCAGTCAATTGATGGAGGGACGCACTAAAGAAATTCGGACGCAAACAATGGTCTCGAGCGCGGCAGGACAGCAGCGGTTGGAGGTCGAGAGAAGAGGCCTTCGTCCTGCGGTGGACCCAGAGGGCTGCTGCTGATGATGATGATGGGATAACAGGCTTGTCCCGGAAAGAGAGAGAGGGCTGGCCACCTCTGCTGTGTGTCGAGTCTTGCACCACTTGTGAAAGCTGTGGGATTTCTTAAAGCGAAGCTTTTCTGTATCTGTAGTCTACCTAAAAACCCACTTCCGGAAAGCCATTCTGCTCGGACTACGACGATGATAGTGGTGAATTGAACGAAAAAAATCCTGTCTTCGGTCTCAGTCTCAGTCTCTCGCACTGTCTCTCAGTCTCTAGCACTGTCTCTCAGTCTCTCAGTCTCAGTCTGTCTCAGTCTCTCGCACTGAGAAGCTGACGTTTATCCGATGCGCCATTCCCACATGATTAAAACAGTGGTATTTAGAGAATACTGCATAGACTTGCAAAATTAGACAAAAACATCATGCACCGCGGCGTCTAACAACGACGCTGTTTGAACGCAAAGCTTTCTTTGGGAGACATAGAATGGCCAAGGGGGAAAGTCATAGCCCCAGCGATCAGAAGTCTGAACTGCGTGTGAGTGGAAGTTAAAGCACAACGAGTAAAATTCCAAACCGCAGGAGAGTCGAAGTGGAAAATCAGACAAGCAAGGAATCCCCCACGAAAAAGCTTCGCGTTCCACCATCGCCGTCGTTAGACAATGGGGTGCCCCGTGTTTTTTTGCATTTCTTTTGAATTTCGAATCCACCCTTACAATTTGAATCTATTTTTGATCCAATACTTCCTGGTTGTGCGGCAACGGTGTCTGCTTCATAGAGAAAGAAAATACTGAAAGCGTCTAGTAGTAGGTGCTTGGACAAAAGAACGCGCAAAATTTTAATTGAGTCGAGCAAATCACCACCCTGTTTCTTGTGTAAGGAAGTATACGAGAGGTGAAAGGCGTCACAGGTGTGTGTGGCGAAGAGAAGAAAGGCGTTTCAGGGGTACCAGCGGCAAAATGATATTTTCTTTTGACGACACTTGCAGCGAAGTAAGCAGGCATGCGGTAATATTTTTGGTACAGTTGAGTATACCTATCTAAACGACAACTGACTTTGTTGGGACCGTTATGATGTCCAAGAAGGGCCTCTAGCCCGGCCAAAGCTGGCGCGATGCAGTTCGCCCTCTACAGATACGCTCGCTCGCCCGCTCTGAGCATCGCTGTCAGTACCAATTCCGAACTCGGTAGTTTGCTTTAAGCGGGGCTAGTATTCGACTTGCTTCGAGTACTCGGCCTTAATTGCATGCATTGGAGTAGGGACGGTGTGATAATCTAGTAAATGAAGTGAGTTCGTTATAACGAAGTGTCACTGCGCTGATCAAAGGAAAAGCAAGAAACACAAGAATTCCGTGGAACATTAGACCTGCTTAACGAGCTCTGAAGTCGAACGTTCCGACGCTTATCAACCTTGTAAGAAAGCCGCAAAGAAATAGATGGGATGGAGCAATAACGAGACGCACACTTGTGCAAGTGCTTGTCTCCTTGCAAAAGCACAGACAAGTTTGGTTAGTTGGGTGAGTGTGTTCCGTTCCGCGTGTTGCGGTGCCGCTTTCCTGCAAAATCATGTACGAACCACCAGATGTTCCAACGCTGCTGGGGATCATTATCAACATTTTTTTACTGCTACATCGCATCAAATTCTCGTTTGTTCGCATTCGCCTATTATTCGACTTTCGCTTGTTATTTCGGGTTTGTAAATTTGCAAATTATTTTAACCCCGTTTTTTTCTTTTACTTATGTGAAATCACGTTCACGATTCATGCAACAGGGCCGGTTCTACGGATTCACGTTTCCTATTCATATATTTGTTAAATTTGTAAAGCTGGTACTTTGTCCCTGCCTTCTCTTCCTTCCCGACTCCTCACCTGAAGTGGGCGTTTAAGCGTAAGGAAGGTGGCAGCGCATTTGCTCCTCCTATGAAACATGAGTTAAAATCTAGTCGAATTACACTTGTGCTTTTTAGTTTACTCTTCACAGCGGCGGCCACTTTCTCAACCGCACAAGGGCCGGAACGTCAACTGTTTTACGAAATGGCACGTCAATGCTTTCGCCTTTGAAACAAAACCCGCCAGCAGAAAACGCAAGCCTGCGCTCTTGCAATAGCATGCTTACGACGTAACCCTTATGCCAGAGTGCTCGGCATCATCATCACCATACATTATTGAGCCCAGAGGTTCACAGATGAGCTTACCAGATTCGACGTCAGTTCAGCTTCAAACGATCGTTCTCACCCGAACCGTGTATGGTTTGATTCTTTTGAGCAAAATCACCTCAGAACGCTTTAATCATTATACGCCCACATGCAACTAAAATTCAAGCCCTTTACCAGTTAATATTCTGAAACCATTGCATTGCCCATTATGCGGATGAATGCCATCACCAGCGGTAAAATAGAGCAATGGTTCCAGGTGGCTGAAGGCGCGAAAAGAGAAAACGCCTCAAAAGCACTCGTAATGAGGTCGCAATTTACAGCAACGTTCTCCTAAAGAAGACAACTTTCTTTTAAAGGATATTTTGTAGCTTTTTGTTCTGGCCGGGAATCGAAGCCAGGCCACGGGTGCGAGCATGAACGGTGTTCCGCTTCCTGGCTGGCTGAATGCGTGCCTAAGCCTGCGAAACTGGGCAGGTATCAAGACACACTGGGGAGCAGGCGACGTCACTGTATATCAGAAGAACAGCTGCACGTAAGCTACATTAGACTGCAATGGTCTCTATTGACCAAGGGGTGCACAAATCGAAGCTGGTCACTCGACGTACGCCACGCGCACCGATGCCGAATGAACATTCATGAGCTCTAATCCCTGCATACGCCATATTTTCTGTGCATGGGCATCGAAGTTGTAAAAATAGTTAGAAGTGGAATCGAGCACCAAACGTTTATGCCACGTTAAAGTTAGATAACATGACGTTTTTTGGCGGCCACGCAACAGGTGCTGCGTGTTTTCTATGAACCCTCCGCGCTGTCGCTTTTGAGCCACTTTCTATTACTGCCTCACATTCAGTGACCTCTTCCATATTAATGCGTATCCTTTACCTTCTTATTGACTGCACCCGTTATGTGTCGGCCAACGCGAGAATGCAGGCACTATACTTCCGGTCTGCGACGTCCCCACAATAGGCTAAAGTTTCCTTTTTGAACCTCGATCTTGTGTTCCCCTACCAAGCGGCGACCTGGAATCACACGTCGGTTGTCACGTAATCGCACACAATCAAGCCTCACACAAGTTTCCTGTTTGAAACTTGTGTGAAGCTTGTCACGTAATCACACGTCGCTTGTCACGTAATCACACAAATTTCAAGCTTCTCCTAACGCTCAGTACACGCTTACAACATACCCACACAAGGCGATTGTTCATTGACGCGGACGTGCCTCCTAACCAGTTATCATTCGCGTTTGATGGGTGCGACATTCCGTTTCCGCGTCAGTAGCGGACAGGTGCTTGGTTTTGTATCTACCGCCGTCTAGTGGTTAGCACGGACCACTACCGCAATATTCTTGATCAGCTGCCGGTACAAATTTGCTGGAAGGCCTCAGTGGGCCAGCGGGGCTTGGTAGGGATTTGCAATTTTTACATACTGGGTTGAGGTTCCTGCCATTTCAGTCACGCCTTCTTTCCTTTTTTATTTCCGACATTTTTATTGTATACTTATTAAATTATATCAGTACCGCCGATAATTCTCATACGTAATGGTGGTTGAGTACCCTTCAGTCGGTGTACATGCCAAGATGAGTCTGTAACCCGGTTAAGTTGTAGTTGTATATCGCACCGGAAATGTCCGTCCTTCATTGACTTGGAAAAGAACTACTGCGTGCTTCTAACACAGCGACCCCAATTACTAGATACTCTTTGGGGGATTGGCCAGTGGCGGAAACGCGTGGGTCTAGTAGCTTATGGCTGACTCACAGATTCCCTGTGCCTGGAAGAGACGTATCCCGAGTAGTATCCTGTAAGGGAAATTTCCCATTTGCTGCGATGTCAACACACGAACCAACAATTTTCACATATGAATTGAGAGAATTGGGAAATAAATCAATCGTGATATTCGCCAGTTACCCACGGGAATCTGTCAAACCTAGGAAATGTGAGTTTTCGAGCATCCGTGTCCATATACGCCCAATAATAGGGGTCTCGGGGGCGGAAGGCTTATACTCTGCGTAGGCCCTAGGCATGTCATAGTATGCTCAATCAAAGGAAAGCACAGCGCCACCTATGACGTGCTCGTGCTCCCGAAAGAGTTTGAGCCTCAATGGACTTTAAACCTGAGACCAGCACGGTGAGGCATATCTCCATGCGAGATACATCGCTTGAGTCTGCAGTCCTGGTTAAGCAGAGCAGAAAAATACAATGTCATTATTAGTTGCTCAAAAGCACAGATATCCTACCTCTTCTGATCTACGCCATCAACGAAGCACTATAATTCTGCTTGTCTGACTTTACGTCGGCCACAGCATTCCAAACACCTATATTTAAGGGTTGTTTTAAAGCTCTCTACAGTATATATCCCGACGTCCACGAAGGCACCTGTACATAAAATATTTCTTCAGATAACATCGAAAAATACTCTCCTGCAAAACCCCAAGTCTGACCTATCTATTTTTTTTCCTCTGGTCCTGAATGAAGCAGGTGCCTGCTTTATACTGCTCATCGCTGAATATAAACCTTCGACTTGTCGGTTTCGCCGATTTCGCCTCCCAGAATCGGCACATGCTTCTTGCAAAGGAAGAACGGCGCACCAGAAACAGCAAAACCCTGAGGCCTTTTGCTGGTACCATCACGGCTTCGGCATGGCTGCAGAGCGTTGACCTCCCCTAGCAGCTGGTACAGAAACAAGACACGGGGAGCCAGCGTCGAATACCATCTCAACTGCCAGCAACACTCACCTTTTCTGAAGTACTGAGAAGACAACTGGTCATCGTTTTCTTGTCGACACCTTTGCTGAGCTGGGCTTGCCAGTGGGAAAATGACTGTGACTGCGCTCAAGGAGCACTGCGCAACCTGCAGGCTGTCAACACTCCAGCACTCCCGTCTACCAAAGAAAATGGCTCATGGAAAACATCGGATCCGCCGCACAATCCGGTGGATTTTTTTTCGTGGCCAACGTAAGTCCCGCTTTACTAGGAGACGAAGTTTTCTGTCACTTCACATTCCTAGTTGACATGGCATAAAAAACAATCCTGCCGTCGCAACCGGCCTTTCTGTTGCCGGCCATTTCTCCCCTCCCTATTCGTTCGCCTTTACGAATCCTAATGACCTAACTTCTCCGTACCAGAAATGGGTGAGGTAGTTCTTTTACCTGACAGCACCATCAGACTGGACTAAGTTAATGAAGAATGACGTCTTTCACGACATCATCACCACAGGGCCACCCAAGCGGTCCGCTGCAAGTCAAACGGCTCCGGCGAAACATAAAATCTCGGAGCAGGAGTTTCAGCACAAGATTGAAATGGCCATTGCCCGCACGTCCACAAACAACGGGTCTTTGTCTATACACATGGTCCCAAAGAAGACAGGGGCTTATATCTATATCTCGTTTAACGTCATCGCTGTGCCTGATATCTGAGGCTTATCGAATTAATAGAAATTCACAAGTAAGCTCAGCAGATGTACAGTCTTGTGAAAGCTCCCCCTGTAAAAGCCGCGCCATTAAATTGCCGAAGCCCCGGCAAATATTAAGAACACCGCCATAATTGCTCCCCTTGGTATGATCGGGTTACCCTTATGCATTTAAGGAGCCATGAAGAGAAAATGCAAGGGTTTTTTCGAAAATTTCGTGTTTTATAGTCCCCCCAGCGCTTGTCCGGAAAAACGGTGCTTTATTCCTGAGAAAAAAACCTTTAGGTTAATTTTGATTTTCCCGCTAATCGTGCGTTTTCGGGGTCCCAATGACATCACGGAACCGACCGCTCTGCAGCCTAGAGACCTTCATTCACGCACCGCCGTAAGGGTAGAGACACGTATACGCTGGCGCCGCCATTTTTGGTTGCTCGCTCGCCGCCGAACAAGTCTTTGTGTAAAAACCGCGCTAAAATTATCGCCGCAACGCGGTTTACTGAAAAGTTTAAATTTATATTGTCTGTTTCGCTTGCTAGGCCCCTGGGGAACGAAAAGAATAACGCGCTGAGCCCATTGGCCCAATTGCGGCGGCACGGGACCGTTCGAAGGTTTCTCCACCCTGTACAGCAGTGTTGGTTTGTTCCCAGCGTTCTTACGTCCGTAACCTAGATGGCGCCACATACCGTGGCAAGCGTTTGGTTTGTTTTTCACCCATTTAAACCTGGCTGTTTTTGTGGAGAAAATATTCGTTCCCTGAAACAGTGCTCGCTCGACAAATGGGTCACGTAGCACAACCGTTGCTTGCGTCAACGGCCAGTGTCGTCTGAGACAACCCCAAGCCCGTAGTGCTGTGCAGCGAAAACACAATGCTGTGCGCAGTACGAACAGCAGACGCCAGTCTTCTATGTTTACATGTGCTTTCGAACTTCCACTGTTTTCCCTCATTCTTATTCTTTGTAAAGAATGTGCCCTAAATTTAAGCGCAAATCGCGTCGTTCGTCTAGTAAGTTCTACCCTAATTTGCGTCTGCTTCTGCCACGCTCCGCCAATCGCAGAGCTTAGCTCATGTGAAGACATAGGTTCTGTTGCTGGCAAATGAGCTGTGGGTCGCATGATCATATCCGTCTCATCTTCCTAATTATGAGCTTATTTAGTCAAGTTACGTTAAATGTGGCTCGTATGATTAACGAGGCAATTTTAATGAACCAAACTTGTTTTTATCTTCCTATGGCTCCTTTAAGGTTGTGCTGTACAGCTCAGACTACATATTCGCTTCAGAGACACAATATTCTTTGCAATTACCATAGTTTACGACGAACATTCAGCTCGCCAAACGACTTTACATCGAAATCCAAGCCCTGAGCTGTATTACTGCCGTAAACCACTCTTTGTTCAGTTTTCAGGAATTGGCTCAACTACAACGGAAAGTCGATGAGCGGAAAAATATGGGAACCTCGAACGGGTCACCCTTGTAGTTGGCGGACATGCTCTGCCCTGATTTTGGAACAGCCATCGTTTACGACGTTGACCCGTGCTCGCGCGCAAAACGGCCATAACTTCATGAATGTCTCAGGCGTATGGCATTCGTCTATATGTCCCGTATCATCCATGAGGAGCCTGACAGCATGAGGAGCCTGACAGCCTGACAGCAATAAATTGGTGATCAATAGGTCTGTGCTGGCATGAATACCGACGCGCACCCATGGGTCTATTCCCACCTAGCTCGGCCGCGATGCAAGGTCTTTGGGCATACCACATCACCGTAGCGACATCTGCCTACCGGACGTATGCTTTTCCACCATTCACGTGTATCTGGTTGGGCACCTACTACCATCGCATCGCTACCGTTACATCTTCACTGTGATCGATCGCTTCATCCGTTGGCGGGAAGCGCTGCATTTAAAGATATTACAGCTGAGACTGTTGCTTCCACGCCCATGTCTGCGTGGATCAACCGTTTTTGTGCGCCGACGGAGAATACCAAAACCGGGCCATCAATTTTAGTACGCACTCTTTTACATCTAGGCAAACCTACTGGGCGTTACTCACCTAAAAACAATGGCCTACCTTCCTTGGAGCCAACGGCATGGTCGAGAGGTAACATTAGCAGCTGAAGGCCTCACTGATGGCTAAAGACTAACCTAAACTCTGAAGAGTTAACCTTATACTTGTGCTGCCCGGGTTACGCACTGTATCATAGAATACCGTGGTCGTACGGCAACTCACATGGTCTACGTCACCTAACTGCGTTTCCTTGGAAATGTACCAGCCTCTACAAGCCTCAAGAAAACACTCCCCCCCACGTTCGTCTTACTCAAAAGACTTTAGCCAAATTTTTCACCTATATTCGTCCACAACCACAACGGCCTTTTTCTCCTAAACCCTTTTTTACTCAGTCAAGCCTGTGTGACAGCCAAAACGTTGTTATTTGCGTCGACAGGGTCCGTCCGCCACTGAAACCACCATACACCGGCCACAATTTGGTCATTTCCTGGTGCGACGTGAAATTCACTGTTCGTATCTGTGTCCGTAATCCTGTCGTTTCCACTGATCGCCTCAAGACCGCAGTAAAGAGTGTTGATGTTCGTTTCCCCGAAATCCGGTAGCGATCAGGAACCCAACCACCCGGACTCCGGTTGATTTGGCAGGAGGCTCGCGGGGCGCAGGTGTTGAAGTTTTCGGAGATGGTGCCCGAATTGATGAACTCGAGGCGTTCGGGTTTGATGAAGGGAAACGAAGATTTAGATAAAACTTTTTTACATTCGGATAACTGAGTACTTCAGGAATAAAAACGGAAAAGTTCCAACTTCAGCTAGACTCTAGATCTAAGTGCGTACAAGTCACTCGAGTTTTCAAACTCCGTCTACCTCTCCTATCCTCGAAGCGTGCACAAACCACTCGGGAAACAACGGCCGGGAGTCTGTTTCCGCCGCACGATCCGTCTAGTTCCCGGTACACAGTTGTTCCCTAAACTTCCGACGCGTTCCTCAAGTCTACCTCTCGCTTAGGGGGCTCACAAATCCCAACAAAGCTTTAGCGGTCGAGACTCCTTGTCTCGCCGGGAACCTGCCTAGCTGAGAGCTCCGACAGGAACGGTGTTTCGCGGCCACGTTCGGCCTTATAACACTTCGGTAATACTCTCTATCTGGCACGCCCCTCTAGCTTTCGTACACGCGTTAGAGAGGGCCCAAATTCACGACGACAGCTGTCACTCCGCCATCTTCGGAATATTCAATACGGCGCCACCACCTTCGGGTCAAAGGCCGGCCCGCGGGCGGGAGGGCATGTGGCGGCGAGGAGTGAGGATGAAAGGGCGGCGGCTATGCGCTGTGCGGACGTGGGCGCGCATCAATGGTGTCCCGCGGATAAGCCACTGCGCCGCGTGGTCAGACGATTATCACTATCCCGGCGTTGTCTGATATGTCAAGAATTCTGGTAGCTTATCGGGGCCGTCTGCATTACCAAACGGGGATTATCCCTGCGGAATTCCTCCGTCCAGACAAGCCGCCTCCCGAACGCGCCTCTTCGAATTGGCGTCGACCACGGCGTAGTGTCGGCAGTACTGTGCCGCTAGACCGAGCGGCGGGAATCTTTCCTTTCACACGCGCGGCCTGGGCGCCTGGCCATTGAACCCATGAGTGGACCTTTACAACTCCCCCCTTTAAGAGGGTTACTGGACCTCTTGGTTCAGTCCGCACTCGTGCCCACATTTGTTCATAAGAAGAAAGACACGTCCTGGTAAACTATTCTCCAAAGGGATGCACAATGATCATCACTTTCACACACTAATAGAAAGCTCACATTTATAGCAACATTGATGGAGTAATGGTCGCAGCGGTAGCGAAGAAGAAGCACATCTGCTGCAATCGTGGGCTTATACAATTACGACGGTCGTCAAGAATCCTTGCAACATCACAAGCTTGAAATCCTACGTGACAGTGCGAGCTTGCTAATTTTTTTTTTCGGTGGTCTAATGACGAGAAATAGTGTCAGAAGTAGGATGAAGTGATCGACACATCGACGAATTCTAGCTAGCAATCAGTATAGTGTGCGTAGCTTGGCAAACACGCTATAGTGAACGATGACATCAGGCCTTTTCTCCAGTTCAGTGGCGCAGGGCTTGAACCACCAGAAAATTTCATTTCGTGAACCCCGGCTTTTCGAAAGAATTCGTCTTGGATTCCACAAATATATATAAGTGTGCGGTCTCTGGCAATGGCTGGGAGAAGAATAGGCTACAGCGCCCACCTACGCAAGGGCATCCGAATGCCTGCCGCTTTCTCAAAGGCAGCCTTGTCTTTTTAACACAGAAGTCTGTTGTTGCCTAGCAAAAAACGTTATCCCTCCGATGGTAACGTCATGCAGTATTTCAGGGACTTTGCGTACAGTCCACGGATCAGAAATGTGGAATAATTTCTATCTTATTTCGTTGGAGACGATGCATACACGTTATGTTTACAATACAAGTTACTGTTGTTCGACTAACGTGTTTCAGTTTGTATATTATATCTTGTTTTGACTGTAGTAGGGCTTTTTAGAAACAAAGTAAAGCGTTTTGGGTTTTTCGTACAATAAATGATAGTTTATAGACAGTAAAATATTCCTACCAGAAGGAACCGACGGTGTTGCAAACGACGATGAAGGAGTGGGCAGCATGTGGGCTGGCAGGGCGCCATTGTGGCTTCCATGTACATACTTTAAATACGCGGCTGATAATCCATACCAATCCTTCGTCCTATTCACTCGGTTGCCACGTAACTCTATATTGTTTGAAACAGAAACTAATAAAAGGCTCTTAGTATGCGTTACCAAACAAGCAGAAACCAAACAATCAAAGCCCTCTTTATTTTAACCCCATTATCCTCTTTTATTTCAAATGAGAGGTAGCTCATTAAAAGCAGATGTTTGTGGTTTTTTGTAAAATATGCAACTTTGCTGTTTGACACGTGGCGGGTTGGGGTATATCATTTTTTGTCTTCGACGATTTCTTTCGTTAAAAGGAGATCGAATGTCTCTGAAACATGCATTATACAGCAAAATCAACCTAGAAATGGTACATTCTGTTTCTTTTTTTCGCTAAAGAAGTTTTAATCTGTGACTAATTACAGTTTCAAGTCTACGGCAGTGGATTTCCTTAGGGCGCTAATTTCTCTATAATAAAAATTATGTAAGTTAATAAAAACCTAATACTCTTCTCGATAAAACAGATGCAACAGCATGAGCGCCCTTTAAAGACACTTTCCATTTTGTAGAAAGTTTTGCTACAAATAATGTGCATGTGGAAAATAAGGAAAATCAACAGTTTGGCGAAAATGCCCACGAGCAGTTCGGTAACAAAGGTTTTTGTTTTGTTGTCTATGAAGAAACGTTTCCGTAAAGTAATTAAAACGGCAAGTGAGTTGCTAGGCAAAGTTTAGGTACACGTACTGATTGTTCATTTGGACTGCTGGTGTGCGGGGCAGTGGTTGAAGCTGGCTAAGAGAATTCCAGGGCCTCAAAATGAGCACTGGTGTAATTCTTCTCCTTTGTTACATCAGCCCGACAATTTACGTAAGATATAGTATTTCGTTTTCTTATTGGTACCAAGTTTTCAGGCTGGTTCAAAGTATTATTCGTTGATCGATAGAGTTGGAGCGAAATGAAAAGCTTTGCAAAATATATTTTGGCTTACATGTTTCATAAATGTTTATATACTTGCAAAGTGGTAAAAAACGTGGAACTGGGTATTTTCAATGCTTATGTTGTTCTATATTGCACTGTAACAAGGTACAAATCTTGATGTCTCGAAATGTTCTAGCCGTGGAGCACAAAAAGAGATATTGGCTTTTTTTACTTCGAGGACATCTTTTCTTGGTTTGCGAAGCTTTAAAAGAACATTTCTTTCTTTTATAATATACACAAATCTGTGATTAATTGCAACGCAAGATATGTAACTAACATTGTTCCTATACGTTTGTAGTGTAAAACAATATGTCAAGAAGGAGGAATGGTATAGCATATTCAAACCTACAGCAAAATTGAATTTACTTTTTGTGATACAGTAGTTTTTTCGTTCGAAAAAATTGAAGAGGATGAACCGAAAAAAATTTTAAAAAATTTTTTGGGCCATACACGCCCACAAGCCAAATTTAAAGAACTGTGTCACCGGCACAATTCTTTGTCAGCACAGTTACTCAAATATTGATTTTACGACAACCATTTTTTTTTCATTGAATTGAAAGCCATTTATTCTTCAGTTTGGGAATGTTCTAGATTAAACATTGTACGTTCCCTCTACATGAAGTACAAAAATTTACCGTTTATTTTGGTTACAGGCAGACGTAAGTGAAACTTTTATGGCTCTGCAAATCATTTTCTAGACATCGTCCCTCATAAGAAAAACATCCAGAAAAACCTGCGAGACTGCACAATTATTACGTTTCTTGCTAAATGTTAGGTTCGTGCCAATTCATTTAGGATATTTTTGGGAGTCAGCCAGTGTCACGTGAAAGATTTGGTTGATTGATTGTAGGGTTTAACGCACCGACCAAAGCAGACGATGAGGCGCGCCGTAGTGAAGGGCTCCGGATTATATTTGACCACCTGGGTATCTTTAACGTCCGCCGAAATCTCGTACTCTAGGGCATTTTTGCTTTTCGCCTCCATCAGACATGCGGCCGCCGCGGCCGGGAATAGAACCCGCAACCTTGTGCTCATCAGCAGCATAACGCCTTAGCAACTGAGCTACCGCAGCGGGTCTGTCACGTAAACGGATGGTGATGTTGTCCTAACGAGCTCACAGAGCTGGACGCAGGAAAGCCGTTGACATGTTTGGCAAAACGCAAATGTATTGCACACTTGCAAGCCCCTAAGAGAAAGAACTCAATAAATCAACTATACACAAAAAATCTCTACAAAAAGTTCTAAATAATTCCTTCAAATACAGTCATTATAATCCATAGCACTGTCTCAATCGAGGTACAACTACTCCCTAGTTGTGTCCTACAAGTATCCCTAATGGACTGGCCTACCCCGCTGTCGTCGGCGCTGACGTGTCGCACCCGTTGCGTGGCCGCGACTCGGTGGAAGCCGTCCTCGTCTCGCCTGGGTGCCGGCGTTCGATGCGCGCGGTCACTCGTTGGACGGCGTGGGCTCCGCGCGTCCTCACTTGTTTGCTCTGTGGCTACCCCCTGGTAGCCGCTTCTGTTGGGGGTCGTTCATGTCGGCGTTCGACGCGCGCGGTCATCCCTTGGGCGGCGTGCTTCCTCGGTGGCTACCCCCTTGTAGCCGCTGCCGCTGGAGGTCCCAGGTAGGCTCGGGACGAACGTAGCCTTTCGGGGCCGTCGAGACGAATGTCGACGGAGCGTAGACGTTGGCCGCTGGTGCCCGACCGATGCCGCTGGGGCCAGAACACACAGGTTCGTGGTGCACCTAGGATGACGGTGCCGATGCGAAGTCGGCCCGCTCCCGCCCAGGCTCGGATGGCATGGTCGATGGCCTGGCCTCGTCCCCCTGGCTCGTTCCGTTAAGCTCACGTGCTCCTGCCGCCTCCTGGTTTCTTGCCTCCCGGTGTCTTGCCTCTCGGTTTCTTGCCTGTTCTATGTCCTTATATGGTCGTCACGCCCCTGGTATCCTGCGCGGCGTCCTCTAATTGGCCGACCAGTGCGCTGCCACCTTTGCCTATGATTCCTCGGGTTTTAGGCGTTGGCGTTCTCTGATTGGTGCGATCCTGGCGCGCACTTCCAATTACCGTTCTTTTGTTCTTTTCCGTCGTTTTTTTTCGGGAGTTTAATGCGTACCCCTCCAAGGGAGTTCCCTGACACATGACAATTACCTCCGCTTTAAGAGTTTTTTCTAAAAAAAAACTGCTTCAACTTGTCCGCCGAGGTCCTGTTGATCCACAACCCTTGCTCACTTCTTATTGGTCCACTGTTCACCACCATTGCTCTCTTCTCTTGTCGCACTGTTCACTTCACACTTCACCTCACTACTTTTTTCACCCTTGTCTGTAGTTCACTCGTGTACAGAACACACACACTTGTTTCCCATACCGTTCCCATTTTATCACGAATACATCACTTTCAGGAACCCTAAGATACTGAAACTCTACTCCAACACATCACTGGAACCAAGCACTTGATTCATCTCTTTTTAGACAGCACGTTTTCTCAATCCACATCAAAAAACGTCTTTCATCATCCTACTCTTCAACCGCACTTCGCAGCTACTTCTTTCATATCTATACTTCATGCACATACACAAAACTACTCCTACAATTTGCTCTACCATCACCAAAATCACACTTCGATGATCTCTTATTAAACACCACTATTCTCATATACATTTAAGCGAAGCTTACCTTTTCACTATACTACAATATTAAGGCTCTACCACAAAACACAACTTAATCGTCACCGTTATGGACCCTATTCCTTTCCGAGTCAACTCCGTGCTTTCAAATGGGTGTGTTGCCCCATGGCTTCATCTTCACCTTCGTCCGCCTCTTCCATTCAGAACCTTTCGCTACACAATCGGTTCGGGTATGGCAACCGACCTTAGTCACACCACTTGTGTACCGGTAGCACATAGCCTGTTTGAATGGTTTTGCTGGCAACCAACGCCTTACCATTTCACCTGCCACTCTGCGCTTGCGCGCTGCTCTTGGCCCCATACGAGCTCGAAAGCCGCTGAGGGCCTCCCCTATTCTATGACGTGGGCTACCGTGCTCACCTGGCTCAGTCTGAGCCTCCTTCTTGCCTACTCTCCCCTTAGCCCTTCCTCTGCTCATTAGGCCCACACTGCGTCCGAACCTGGCAGTTTTCTCGGCCAGAAAGAATTCCGTTTGGCTATCCTTCACGCATATTGCGCCCGGACTACCGCTAAACGATTCTGCACTGCTGCGCTTCTTTTCTCTTTTCGTTCCGTGCAAGCTTGTCTTTCGTATTCAGAGCTCCTAGGCCCTTTTTGCGTTAGGTCATTAGCCCCTGCAACGCAACTCTTCCACACTGCTCTAGTTCTCGCTTTCCATCGACGTCACAGAACTTAGACTGAGCGCGCTGTTCTAGTTGGCCTAAAATCACGGTCGGCTGCCCCCTAGTGGCTGCATTGACCATCTCAAACACTTAGCTGCCCGCTTCACTGTCTAACAGCTGCGCACTGTCCTTTTCGAGTATGAAAGTACACTTACTTGCCATAGGCATTTCCAAAGGATTACAGCCCACTTGCCGCCTCCATCTGTACCAGTGCATGGAGCGGCAGGCACCTCGGACTCAACTAGTGATCTTTGAGAAACCTTGACATCAAATGAGTCAAAGGCGCCGGGGGGATAAAACCGGCCTTTGCCTGGCGCACCCTCAGCGCGTTCATCTACCCTCGCAAGGCATGCAACGTGCACAACTCGACTTGTTTACCAGCTCGCAATTGGAACGCGTGTCCCTCCACGGCGGCCTTTTGCGAGAACCTTGGTTTTTTTTTAAAGAAGATAGTCTTTCTTGGGCTACTTGAACCCAGAAATTTTGATCGGTCTGTATGTCTCTCCGTCTGTCTGTCTGTGACTCGATTCAGCCACCCGGACAAAGTAAAACAATTCTTGCGCAATAGTCTTATACAGTCACAGCTAAATGTGCCCGTCTAAGTCCGGTGTAATGTTCATACTTGTCAATATTGCTGAAGAACAGCAAGACATTACGCATATATAAGACAACAAATTAATACAGAAGTGATATTTGCAGCGCTCCTTTATAAAAAATCGTACATGGTTGATTTTGGCGACAATAAATACTTCAACAACTGAAGAAAAACATATGACTCCGCCGTCGCCTGCTGTCGCCCGAGCCATATTGCTTCTGGCGGAATTTGAAGAAAACAAGTGGCAAGAGTTACGAAAGGTTCCACTAGATAGGTTCCACGTTCTCCTTGGAACGGACGTGGACTAGGGTAACGCGGTTCTATAAACGTTGAAGTAGGGCGCCTCGATTCACACGCGTCTTCGCCGTACGGCAGCGTTGGCATCGAGACACCCGGTTTGGAGCAGTGGAACGCGGGAAATTTAAAATTATTTAAGCAAACCTTTGGCGTCTCTACCTTGGGAGGAGCGCGGAGCAACACAAACAACATGAGAGGTGAGCGGGAAAGCGAAGGGAGGCATTTACGTGGGAAAAGTCGATAAAGACTCGTCTTTTGACGACATTTGCAGCGAAATGAGCAGATACGCGGCCAATGTTTTTTATTGATCTCCATATATGTGCCAAGCGCGTACTTTCAACCACACGAGCTTCTTGGCCGGGCTTATTTCCAAAGCGCTAATCTCTATGCGTCTGTCCTGCGATTCTGCCATCCCCTGCCTGTTCACCTCCTCGCGCTTGAAACGCGCCTTTCTCCTCCGTTGTCTGTCTGAAGGAACCATCTTTTTCTTTTTCTTCGTTTTTACTGGCCGCCTCATCGTGATCTGCGACCTGCGCTCTATAAAGTGCTCGTGCTCCTTCGCCATCGCCGATCTGCGTGCTCTCTTCTTCACGTGCCTCGTAGAGGTCAGCGACCAGCCAGCCTTCAGACTCAGGTGCGGTGCGTTCAGAGTTCTCTTTCTGTCTCTGCTCCTCAAGTCGGCGCTTTAATTCTGCATTCTGCCGTTCCAGCTCTACCATGTTTATTTTCCGCTCTCTTACCTCTGCCTCCAACCTTCTTTCCCGCCGGCCTCAAACCGACGGCCACACCGCTCCCGTAAACCCGGTTAAGGCTCAATAAAGTGATTTCTCTCTCTCTCTCCACCCCAAGCCTTTCCCTAGCTTTGCGAAATTCTTCTATCTTCGCATCCAATCTTTAATGCACTTTGCGCCACTCTTCATCTAACAATTCAAAAAACTGCTCTTTGTTCAAACCGCGCGTTTGAACCAACATCAACAACCTTCCCCAATCCATTGTCGGCGCTTGCAAGACACGTGACTGGGCCGGATGGAAGTATCCTTGGTGAGGATAAATCTATCTTGGCAGGCTCGCCAATTGTTTTTATTTTCACGTGAACGGATGGTGATGTTTTTTTAACCAGCTCAGAGAGATGGACGCACGAAAGCCGTTGACGTGTATGGCAAAACGCACATTTATTGCACACTCGCAAACCCATTACACAAAAAAACTCAATAATTAAACTACACACAAAGAATCTCAACAAAAGGTTCTACATAATTCATTCATATAAACTCATTAGTAATCCATAGCACTGTCCTAATCGCGGTACAACTACTCTCTAGGTGTGTTCTAGAAGTGTCCCTGATGGACTGGCCTACCCCGCTGTTGTCGGTGATGACGTGTCGCACCCGTTGCGTGGCCGCGACTCGGTGGTAGACGTCCTCGTCTCGCTTGGGTTCCGGCTTTCGATGCGTGCGGTCGCTCCTTGGACGGCGTGGGCTCCGCGCGTCCTGACTTGTTTGCCCTGTGGCTACCCCCTGGTAGCCGCTCCTGTTGGAGGTCCCAGGTAGGCTCGGCACGAACGTAGCCTTTCGGGGCCGTCGAGACGAACGTCGACGGAGCGTAGACGTTGGCCGCTGGTGCCCGAACGATGCCGCTGGGGCCACGGAGACACAGGTTCGTGGTGCACCTAGGATGACGGTGTCAATGCGAAGTCGGCCCGCTCACGCCCCGTGGTCGCATGGCATGGTCGATGGCCTGGCCGCGTCCCCCTGGCTCGTTCCGTGAAGCTCGCATGCTCCTGCCGCCTCCTGGTTTCTTGCCTTCCGGTGTCTTGCCTTTCGGTTTATTGCCTCTTCTATGTCCTTATATTGTCGTCACGCCCCTGGTATCCTGCGCGGCGTCGTCTAATTGGCCGACCATTGCGCTTCCACCTTTGCTTATGATTCCTAGGGTTTTCGGCGATGGCGTTCTTTGATTGGTGCTCTCCTGTCGCGCACTTCAAATGGCCGTTCCTTTGTTCTTTTCCCTCCTTTTTTTTGACGGTTTTGATGCGTCCCCCTCTCTGGAGGGTTCCCTGACACATGACAGCCACACGTTACTTTAAATCCGTATAATTGACAATTGATGGTAATTGAAATGGTCGAATAAACCTGGGATATTGCTACAATACGGCAACAGTGATTTGTTGAATAAAAATTTTGCTATCACAGAGGCTAGTTTGATCGGTGCCACAGGCTGTATGCCCAAGAAATTGACAATTGCAACGTTCAGCTTCACACAATTTAAAAGATAGTAATAACACCCGCTTTTGCGGTGCTGCCTAAAATCCAAAACCAAAACTGCTTTTCGTTACAGGCAGACGTAAGTGAAACTTTTATGACTCTGCAAGTCGTTTTCTAGACATCGTCCGCCATAAGAAAAACATTCCGAAAAAACAGCAAGACTGCACATTTGTTACGTTTCTTGCTAATTATTAAGATTTCCAATTTATTTTATATATCTTTGGGAGGAAGCTATACGTTACTTTAAAACCTTATATTTGAGAATTGAGGGTAATTGAAATGGTCGAATAAACCTGGGATGCTTCTACGTAAGCGAGAACAGTGATTTGCTGAATTAAAATTTTGCCATCACAGAGGTTAGTTCGATCCGTGCAGCAGGCTGTGTGCCCAAGAACTTCACAATTTCAACGTTCAGCTTCACACAATTAAAAAGACAGTAATAACAAATGCTTTTGTGGTGCTGCATAAAATGCAAAACCAAAACTGCTGCGGTTGTGTAAGCTTTTGAAATGTAGCTACCGCTTATCTTGCTTGACTCTCCATAAGCAAAGCGAAAGCTTCATTTCGCCTGATGAACCCTTGAATTCACTTGGTACACCTTGAATTAACTAGAAATAGTAAACTAATCGTGTCAAGTCTGCCTTTGCGTAAGGTTGGGCTCAGGAGCACGGCGCTTTCCGAGTCGAACGGGTCGCTCTTCCTCAGTCTCCGCCAATATCTTCGTGTGCTTGGCATTCCTGAACCTCTCCAGTGAAGCAGCTCGGTATGCGATATCCGCGGGTTGGACGGCTCAAAGTCTCTATCCTCCGGAGAACGCTCAGAGGAAAGTGGCACCGCCTCGCACTCATTCATTGCCAAGGTTGCCTGCACCCGGCCAATTATGTGGACAGGTGGCGACTTAGCTTAGCAGCGCCCAGGCGCCAAGCCGGCAGCAGTGACAGCAGCGATGGCGACGACCTCACGCGGTAGTCATGAGATCTTGGCCTGGGGAGTCACGTGATATAGTACTGCACAGCTGCGCCCTAATGAGCGCCAAACCCTCTGGCATCGCGAAACCTTTCGACGGGACAAGTATAGCTGTGCTTAAAAGCGGCTGGTGCATTTTCACATATATATTGGGTTACGAACAAGGTATCCTCTAATGGTGGCACGACATGGATCATAGTTGACAATAGCTAGAGTATAGGAATGTTTGACGAAACGCCAAGCTAAGCCCCTCATAGGCACGGTTCTAAGAGAAAGTGGTCCGCTTTCGCGCAGGCAGAAGTTCTCACACATCTAAATCAGAAATTACCACTTGGTATCTGGTAGAAAGTTGGGCAAAATGCAATTTTCAGTGCAACTAGAAGACGAGTTTTTGTTTCAGTCGAAACCGCGAAGATTGCATTGTGTCCATGCAGATGATAAGTAATCCTTAATGTGTTGCTTAAAATTGCTTTCGTGTCGATGAATCATTTGACGTAATTTTATTTGTTTGATGGGTTATTTTACTGACGTGTTGAGCGTCAAAGTCCGTGTACTTTACAACGGGGTGCAAAAGCTGTGCACTTAATTTTTTTATTTACAAGACCCTAAATGCCTGTTTTTAACAAGGCGCCTCGGCATCTTTGAACTGAAATTTCACACGTAGAGCGAGAAAGAACATTACGATTATTTGTAATGACAGAATAAGACCTAATTAAGACAGCACAATAGCAACGACGCTGTCGTAGTATGCAGGTTTGGTGCAATAAATAATAAACAAGCGAATAGGCTGTGGAACTAATGTGGGAAATACGCAATCGCTGATTTTCGATTTCAGTAATCTTAAATTTTAGGATGTGTGTATCAGGCAGAAAAACATATTCGGCGTGGTTTCCGCCTACAGGGCCTGCGCAACAGTAGTATAGCAAATGCCGGATTTACTGTACGCCTGGAGCCGGACTACACTCTTAGTCAATTCCTGGTTATACGACCCCGCATGTAGGCGGGCCGCTGCGTCATTTTAAAGCCGCTTATAAAGCGGCGGTTCAGGCGGCCTCGCGCGCAAGCGGCCCGCCAAACATGCGGCCCACCGAACACGCGGGCCCGGCGTTTAAGCGGCCGTATTGAGGGCGCCTAACCAGCGGGCCACCTAAACACCGTGCCGTGTGTTCGGAAGGCACTGGCCGTAATTGTTTTACGCGGCCCGTTTATGCTATTTATATCCCGCTTACGAAGCGGGCCCCAAATCCTACGGCCCTCAAATAAGCGGCCTTGTGCTTTCCACCAACAAAAGAAGAAAAAAACCAGCCAATCGGCCAGAATTGAGTTTATCCGGTTTTTTTTTTTTGCTCGCATTGCCAGGTCAACGTCAGCATCCTGTGAACAATGCTCTAACACATGTTACATCATACGAGACACACCAAAGTGAACATAGGCACATACACACAACCCTACGGAGACTCGAACCTGGGTCCACTACAACACATGAAGAGGCGGGTATCATAACCACTGCTCCACGACCCACGGGTTGCTGGGGAGTGCAAACATGGGCTTATAAGTATTCTGCATGCGGTTGCGCGTCAAGCAGGAGTCTTAAATAAGACATTCCGCTGCGAGTGACTTTCTTTAGACCACCGTTTTCGAATCACTCTACCAAAGAGCATAATACTACGGTTTGGAGGGCTTTAAGTACATTTTTGCGAGCGGAAACCTTTTGTTATGTTGTGTGCCCGTTTCAACAGTATATGCGCCATGCGGTGATTTATTCCATCGATGCAAACGGAATTGATAACAGTTCTTCTGCCTTGTAACCAAAAGTATTCTTGGCCATTGGCGGAAAGTGCCTCCTATGACAATGCATGCAAATAACTAGCACGTAAGGCACACTGTCGTGCTGAACATAAGAGCTGTTTGGTCACGAGTGGCAAGTATACCAAGCATTAAATGGTGTACTGAATTTTTTCTGCTCGTCGTAGCTCTTCTGATGGTGCTGTTACATGCCTTCACCTTTATTTTTGTAAGAGGGGGCGGTAGTAAATTACGTCTCTGGTAATGTAATGAACCAATAATAAATTACTCATTCTATATAACATGTGTCGTGGACGCCTGCAGAATTGCCGCGTCGCCTGAAGAATTGGTGATCGTGAGCACACAAGAATATCTTAGCGTTTTCTCGCGCAGACCCGGATAGGCGCTCGGCCGTGTAACTTGTAACCCCCCTGCATTTCCAGAAAAATGCAGTTTTCGCGGAAGTTCCACCTTTAATCGTTATGATATCGTAAAAAATCATTTGTCGAACCAAATTTTGAGAAACCAAAAAATAAAATAATATAAAGAAATGACAAACTCGTAAACAGTATAACACCCTGCATTTCCACAATAATGCAGATTTTGCGGAAAACTTGGAATTGTTATCATAGCTTAGATCGAGAGAATTGGCCGAACATAACTTTGAAAAACGAAAAAACCCAAAAAAATATGAAAAATACGAAACACGGTGAGCCATGTAACGCCCTTCATTTACAAAAAATGCAGATTTGGCGCCAGTAACACATGTGATCGTTATAATAGTGTAACTGGAGATAATTTGACGGACAGGACTTTGAAATTCAAGAAAATTTGGCTCTAAAAGACTCACACTCAAGAGAATCGCCATAAGAATGCTGAGCATAGTAGACAATTCTCTTAATTTTTTCAATTTTTTTTAAGTGGCCTCATTTAACTCGCGCTCCAGTTCTTAACGAGTTATATTATTGTACGCGGAAAGCGCAAGGTGGCGGTTGAGCATTTTCAACATTTTCAAGGTCGTTCACCAAAACCATAGCACTTGGTAATGAATGCACACTTGTGCATCTGAAGTTTAGACCGTATAAAACATTGCCACCAATAAATGTGTTACAATGGCTGCAATTGCACTAACACATTTGGGACTTCTGCACTTCTGGAACACCTTCATGACCTCAGTTATCATGCAATGAGGTTTTACCTTTATAACCTCAGTGTTTTGCCACCTGATCTATCAGGCCTCAATGCACATACCACGAATTAAAAAAACACCCTATATTTATAATGCATGTTACAACAAGCTGTAAAGCAAATATCTGTATACATTAATCCTATCCAGATCTTGAAGTGATAGTCTACTCATACAAGCTTGGGACATGAGCAGAGAGCTGAGTTGGGTATGTAAATTTTAAGTATTTTGTCATTTTCGAATTCATGAGGATGCACAAGTGTGAGATTAAAATTACATGAATGACACCATGTCGAAGGAACGATGTTTTCTTTTTATTTGATATCAAAAATACAAATACGAACACGAAATACTTATACTGAAATAACAATACAAAATATTAGCAGATTGCCCTTATGGAACACACAAATGAAAGTATTCTTTGTGGAAGAGCAAATAAGGACCTGTCAAGATAAAATTATTCTTTCATTTATGGAATTTTCAGCAGCTTGCTGAACAGGGAGGAAACTCATCTTTTTTGCAGGCTGCTGACTGTATAAAGCCCAATGTTTGGCCTAAAGCTGACGGGTATACCTCATGTCCTAATGTAATATATTACCAAACAAAGAAAAGTACTTTCGCCGGGCTCAATTACAGTTCAGGTGAGGTGAGGTGACTGTGAAGGGAAAGAGGTTCCCAGCCTGCACTTTCCAGTTGGTGTTGGCCTGCACCACATATGTATCGCAGGGAGAGGAAGGGAAGACGAGGGGGGTAGAAATACACCACTTCCGATGATGTAGAAGACCTTTGTAGAATCCCCCACAGCAATCTTTGGCCCGGGAGCTGCTGCTTCTGGGATTTCGTCGCACTGTAATGGAAACAGAAGTTGTAAACATTTCAAAAACCTCGAGTTACTGGTAGCATTCTGTTGTGTTGGCACTGCGTGAAGAAAAGAACGGTAGTTGAAAAAGTGACCAGGTACAAAATTGTGGCGTTATTTATCGGCGGTAAAACAGTATAGCCTGAAGGAGCGCAGCAGAAGTATCACCAACACCTTAGCGGATATGTGAAAATATCATAATCAGGCAAGTACATCGCTGTAGTTTAGGCAATTATTTCTTTCTTTCTGCTTTATATTCAAAAGCTCTCCAAAAGGACGTTTCTTCATATACATAGGAAGGCCGAGTGCTTTTTCAGTGCGAAGGCGTGCGAGAAAAACTTTGGCATAATTTATTTGACGCTGGCACGTCAATTGGACGTAGTAAAAAAACCCTTTTCGCTGTTACACGCAGAGGGGTAATGTGCCCTAGTTTCTTTTATGAAACAATTTCCACCAATAGTATGGGGCAAAAACATTTTATGAAAGATCGAATAAAACTGCTAGCAATATCTCTTGCTAAAGCATAGGTAAACTGCGCGCACCGACCAACAGCCAACGCATCCTGTAACCATGGCCTCCTGTATAAACGCCTTTACAGGAGGCTGAGTAACAACATTAGAAGCCAACCGCTTTGAGCAACCTCCACGCCGGCGCCGCGCCGCGTTTGCGCCGCCATTACATCATGTTTCTGCAAACCGCGAGTTGACACTCCAGACAGACGACAGCTGTGCCGAACACAACAAGATGGAGGCTGGTGTTACTCATGATTGTTGCTTCACGTGAAAACTTTACCACTTAAACGCACCGTAAGAAAGTTTCCAAATCGCCACAGGATCCAGACTACTCAACGGGCAAGAAAATTCACTAGCCGAAACGACGACGCGAAAAATCTGGTTACGAAAAAACGTTATAACTAACTTTTTGCTACTCTTACCGAAAATGGCAAGCAGTGGCCATATAATATTGAAAAATACAAAATTCAAACTGGGTTTTTTGTGGTTTGACCTTGAAAATGGGACGTGTGTAAAAATGCAAATTCTTTATGGCACCGCGGTATACTCATTACGGCAACGGAAGTACCCCACATGTGCAAGCGTTTTCGTTTTCCTCCTGGATCCCAAAACGGCCGCCGCACTGGGAACTCGAATCCTCTCTATAAGAACGTCAAATTTACCGTACGATCACGGGTATCGGAGAACGGTTTTGGCGCGGGCTTCTTACGACCGACGCAAAAGGCATAATTCCATGGTCCTTGCTATATTGTCTGCAAACACAAATTCTTACAGTCTGCGCTCCCCCACCCCTCGAAAAAAAAAAGAAATCCAGGGACTTACCTATCCGCTCGTGTTCAACCGGGCTATGCCCGTAATACACACACCAGCCGGCTTGATATGGCGCCGCTGCTTGGCTTGCGTTCCGGTGGCCGGTGTAACAGGGTCGGTGTAACAGGGGAAGCAACTGCATTCCGCAGGTGCTTCTCCTGTTACACTGATTTCGATGCACACATTTGATGTCAGCGCAAGCGAACGTGGTCAAGTGTGAACGCTCGGAACTGAGTATGAACTATGCAGAGCATGAGTCAAAGCGCGGGACCCCAACTTGCTCCGCGCTGAAATTACTCCATACTGCGCACGCGCGCTAAGACAAATCACCGGACTACAACTCGCCACGCACGATCTTTTTTCCACTCCTACTGCGCATGTGCGCGCAAGTTTTTTTTTATTGTTTTTCGGCTGTCGCTGTGTCGTCGGGCGCGTGTCGTCGGCCGCCGCAAAGGAAGGTTGCGGGCCATTGTGTGAGGGGGAATACGCGCATGCGCCGCAAGCCACACATATCGCTCGGAGCGTCACGATTGCCCCCTTCTTTTTATTTATTTCCTGGCGTCAGGCTGTCCGCTAGTATATAGCCAGTGACAACGGGTCGTTGGCGCAGCATATAAGCATGCTGTAACCACCTGAGGTTTTGTCACGGAAAAGAAGTCTGTCAGGGCCTCTTATATCACGGTATTGAGGATGCCAACCGCATATAAATAGGACGCTATCCGGGACGCGACTAAGAGTGTACCTGTTGCCCTCGGGTCCTAGCGATTCCTCAGGCCCCCAGCAATTCATTAATTTTTTTCGAGTGGTTTGTGTGAAGATCACAGGGGATTACGATTCACCTACGATCTCATCTAGGGTATCTCGGAACACTGCCCTTTCAATGCGACGTACCTCGCACATGTGCCTGCGACTCCCTTAAGGCTCATTCCCTCTGGCGATTTGCCTCGTCGCGCAACGGCGCGCTTCGCGCGATGAGGCCATGCGGCGCTGTTGGCAGTAGCGATGAGGGATGACGCGACGGCGTTCAACGCAGCTGCTGCCCGACTTGTACGACCTCCTTGGTGCGTCAACCATTCGCAGTCAAACAAAATTATGTTACACGAGCGCGAACAAAAGCAGAAAAAAGTCAAAATAAAGCACGTGCTACTAACCTGGAAGAATGCCGAAAGAATCACCTGGAACAATGCCGAAACAATAGCGGGTTACGGGAGGAGACGGCTCTTTTTAACATATTATTGCACGAAGAAATGCGCACGCTTGCTTTCACGCCACAACACCTTCATCACGGCCCACAAATTTCGCTTCTTTTCACAGGCGCAAACTTCTTACGCCTCCGAACTCTACGCGTGTTTACCAGTAGCCGATAGAAGTACGAAGAGGCTTTAAGTCAACCTACCTTCTCGTGTCTCCACAATGATGAGTTCCACGCTAGTCGTTGATTAGTGGGCGCGTACGCTGAAGCCACTGAACAAGGAAACGAAGCGCACGGGAAGTTGCTTGCCGGCCCGACTCGGCGGGTACAGCGATAGCCGGTCAAGCGGTGGCCGAGCGAGCCCAGCTGCGGCGGCTCGCCCGCCCGCCGCCGTTTGCATTGCTGTATGTAAAATCCTCCGTCGCATGCCCCCGCGCGAGGGACACGTGTAAATGCAGAGCATAGTGGGGTTCCGTGGTGTTGGTGTTGTTGGTGTGGTGGTGGTGGTGTGGGTTGAGAGAGAAGAGAGAATCGTAAGTAGGTCGCAGCTGTGCACGACCTCCGTCCGAAACTCGAAACTCGAGCTGTACCCGAAGCTCCGGTCCAGGAACTCGCGTGCGAAGCGCGCGTCGGCACCTCCAAAGTCCCGTTGACGCTGCCCGACGGCTTCCGCGACGGCGGGTTCCGGGACGGCGGCGGCCTCCAGACGACGACGCTTGCTCGCCGCCGCCTCTCGTTGCCGTACGGCCGGGTCCGCGGCCCGACGCTGACGTTTCGAAGCTGTGTCTTGCTCTAGACTCGAAGGGTCCGCTTCTCGACGCTGACGCCTGGCCGCTGCTTCTCGTGCACGCTGCTCGGGATCCGCTTGTCGACGTTGACGCCTGGCCGCGGTTTCGCGTGCACGAAGTTCGGCGTTGGCAGCGTGATTACGACGTTTGCGCTCGGCGTCGGCAGCCCGCCGCCTCGCCGGCTTGTCTTCTGCCGCCGTCGATGAAGACGATGGTACGATGTCTTGAACTGGGGCCGAATTTTCTAAAACGACGAGCCGTCTCTTTGAAACGACGGGGTAGCGCCGTGCAAATGCATGTGTTCTGGGGTTGGGGCCGTCGCTTTAACAAAGCTGTGCATGCAGTGGGAGCTGCAGAAAAAAATTCCCCCGCATTTCCCCGAAGGGGAGAATGTGAAAGTGCGAATGCACGGTTGTCGGCCCGCTTGCGGCGCTTGCGCTCGGCCCCCGCAGCCCACCGCCTCGCCGCCTTCTCTTCCATCTCTTCCATCGGGTTTGTAGTATCACGTGTACACCACGCAGTTATCAAGCCGCTATAACGGCGCTGAGTCGCCAACGCACACCGCTGACGACGTAGTTTGAATGCGTTAAAGATATAAGGAGCGTCACTAACACTGATATCAGCGTCGCGTCCGTGGCTTGGCTAACTGACGATAACACAGGTACGCATTTGCTTACCTTTTTGTTTATAACTAACTGCGTGGTACACCCCTGGTAAGCCATATGCACTCCATTGTATAGCACTTCCCCCACATTTGCTTGTTTCATAATGCAGAATAACACTTCGTGACACACTCTGTCGAAGGCTTTTTCAAGGTCAATCTGCATCATCGCAACGTGGCGGCACATCAAATCACAGCATTCCAACACACTCCGAGCAACATGGATATTGGTGACGATAGTTCGTCCCCTAATGCCGCACGTCTGATGTGGCCCAACTAAGGACGTTATGACTGTTTGCAACCTTTTCGCTAAAATTTTCATCAGTATTTTATAATCAACGTTCGCTAACGTGATCGGGCGGTAGCCATTAACTGACTGCAGTTTAACCGGATCATCACATTTGGGTAATAGAACCGTATATGTCCGTGAAAATGACACCGGGAAACTATTATTCTTATATGCTTCATTAAAAACGTTCAGCAAAATAACTGAAACTCTATCGTTGAACGCCTTGTAAAACTCCGCATTTATGCCATCCGGTCCTGGCGTTTTAGCCCCCTGCAATTCGTCAATTGCTTTTTTCACTTCGCCGAGTGTAAGCGGCTGTTCTAAGCCTTCCTTCACGTCGTCTTCTAACTGTGGTATCAACGGAAGAAATTCTCTTTTGAAATCTTCCATTCGCGGAGCACCATGACCAAACAGTTTCTCATAATGCTCCACAAATGCCTTTTCTATGTTTTTTTCTTCCCTTGTAAGTGTTCCGTGAAAAACTATTTCCTTAATTTCATTTTTTTGTGCATATTTTCTTTCATCGCCTAACGCCCTTTTAGTGGGTGTTTCCCCAGCTAATAATCTTTCGCCACGGGCCCGCACTGTGGCTCCCTGATTGCGTACTTTATCTATTGCCTCTAGTTTTCCTTTTATAGCTGCTATATCTTCGCCAAATAAACCAGGCATTTCACTCTCTAGTGCAAGTAACTGGTGTAGATTGTTGCGCAATTTTTTTTCCGCTGCTCTTTCTATCCGTCTCAATGCGGTTGACCTGGATATTGCACACAACTTCACGTCCTGCTTTATTAATTCCCATTTTTCTGCCCAGGACGGACCCACTGCGCTCTCGTGCTCGACGAAAATTTTCTCTACTTTTTCTTTAAACCCTGAATCTTTCAATAATCTACAGTTTAATTTCCACAGTTCCAAAGAAAACTTCTTATCCTCTTTTCTGCCGCCTACCACGAAGGACACGAGACAATGATCACTGTAAGATACATCCTTTACGCTATAGTTCGAACACATTGACACCAGGTTCAGGCTCACGTAAGCTCTGTCTAGGCGAGCGTGGCTAGCGCCTTGGAAATGCGTAAATCTTAAACAGTTTTCTTTTGACGCAATGTGAGCAACGTCTTCCATTTCATGGCCTTCTAACATTTCATAAAGGAATTCGGCGCTTCGATCCTTCTGTCCAAACCCGCCTATTCGGTCTTCTCTCGCACAAACGCAGTTGAAGTCTCCCAAAGCATTACATGTTTTTCGCAATTTAGATAGGTTTCAATGTCCTGAAAAAACTCTTCTCGTTCTTGTATTTTGTTTGGAGCATAAATACAGAGCACCCGAAATTCATCTCCGTCAAACAGAAAGTCACATACAACTAATCTACCAGACTCGCCGGAACGAACATTTTTAACCAGCACACCGCTTGCTGATCTTATAAGTATACAACACCCTCCCGATGTTCCAACAGCGTGACTTACGCACGCGTAAAAGCTGTTACCGAATGTATTGACCATGCTGTTAGTCTTGTCCTCTGCCTCTATTTTAGTTTCTTGTACGCACAGAACGTCAAGTTCCTTCTCAATCATAAGGCGCTTCAATTGGCATTGTTTCCGCCTGGCACCTAGCCCGCGCACGTTCAGGGTACCTATGATGAGAGGCATTTTTTTTTTAAATCCCTACACTAACGGCGAAAAGACTGACAACACTGTCATCAAATATAGAATCGTTACAACGTGATGTAGTTCCACGCATTGTTCTAGCTATAGCTTTCACCCTGGAAATTCTGTCATGGTTGATGCCCCCACACCAGACAACACAAGACACCATTTCACGTGATGTTGCCCCCACTTGAACCGCACACCTCGCCAGTGTCCGTCGGCGCACTTTTTTTTTTTTTGGCCTTTTGGTTGGTTCGGTACCGTTGTGGCTATCATTTGACGTTTCTCGGCGCTCGGTCTGGCGGGACATGAAGCTTGGCTTTGGGTGTCGCGCGCCTCCCTTGTCCCGCCTTTCGCGTGGGCTCTCCGATGACTTCGATGGATTCGTGCTCCTCGGGGCCGTTTTCTTCTCGCGACCGCTTGGCTGCCGTAGAGGCCTCACCGCTGGCTTCCACCTCCATTATGTCGGGCTTGGAGTCTTGGTGGGTTCACTCCTGCAGTTTGTTGTTTCCAGTGTTGATGAACGTTACACATTGAAAGGTTACCTGAAGGAAACCGTTGAATCTTTAAGATTCCTCTGTGTAAGGTTTTCCCTTGAATACCTTTCAAGTGTTTCAAGAAAACGTCTGTTAGAAGATCTTAGAGATGTTCTTTTTCCAGTACCGCTGTACAGAACTATGTACCGCATTGGGCCAGGGCAAGATGTACTGTGTCGCGTCAAAAAGATGGCAGTCCCAGCATGTATGAAAACATTCTTTTTTAAGCTTCATTCGGGAACTCTTCTAGTCAAAACATGGATGGCTGAAAAAGGGTTGTTTGTGCCATGGACAACAGTATGTCTTTTGTGTAAAAAACCCGAAACAATAGACCACGTTTTCCTAGACTGCTGGGATGCCGTCTTTTTTTGGGACGTTCTTCAGCGTACCCTGAAAAAAGACTTGCCTGTGACACCACATGGAATCCGTTTCCTTCCCGTAGACAAACATGACAGTGTGCCGTACGACCTGATAATGCTTTTGGGCCTACACGCCATCTGGCTGAGTCGTATGGCGGTGCGCCACTCTGATGCTGACGCGAAGACTGTCAGCAAGTACTTTGCTCAGAATGTCAGTATGCTGAAGGAAGTCATGAATATGCAGTGCCTGGAGCTTACGTGGCTACCCATTTTGGAGGAATTGTCTTCTTTCGATGTTTATAATAGTTTTCGCCAACCGAAGTTCGGTGAGCGGGTTTTAAACCGACACTGATGCGTTTTAGAACAGCATTGTAGACATTGTAGGGACTGTTTCTTCAATGTGCAATAAAGAAAAAAAAAAGCGTCCGTGGCTTGGTCGGTAGAGCGTCGCGCTGCGGCCGCAAAGTCCTCGGATCGAAACCTGGCGCCGGATGCTGTTTCTTTTTTAAATATAGAGGAGCACTGCGGATGCCGACGCCTCCGCCGCCGCCGGCGGTGGATGGTTTGGGGTCGCTTATAAAGTGCATTCGCACTTAAAAAAAAAAAAACGTTTCGTTTCCGGCTACGTTAGCCTACTCCGCGGCCATGATTGGCTATTCTGTTTTGCGTGGCCGTCGCGCGACGAGGGTATTCGGACCGAGAGCCATCTGCTCGCCGTCGCAAAGAGACAAAAAGCGACGGCCGGCTCATCGCTTTGCGACATCGCGTTTCGTTGCGCGACGAGGCGAATCGCCAGTGGGAATGTGCCATTTAGATCGCTTGCGGCTTCTGCAAAGGAGGGCCATTCGGCGGTGCCTGTCGTTGTTTGCTTTGTCTTGTCTTTGCCTTTTTCTTTTTTGCTGTCTTTTTAGATACATACGTATCGTCCACTTGTGATCTGTTTAATGGTAATTGCTTCGATTAATGTTTCTAAGTGAATCATTTATGCAAAAGAGGGCATTCGGCGGTGTCTCTCGTTGTTTGCTTTGTCTTATCTTTGCCTTTTTCCTTTTTGTTGTGTCTTTTTAGATACATAAGTATCGTCCACGTGTGATCTGTTTAATGGTAATGGCTTCGTTTAATGTTTCTAAGTGAATCATTTTGGAGACAGGTTTTGCAAACGCAAAGCAAACCCATGCGGTAAGGGCGATGCACGTAATGTTGTAAATTCATGTTTTTTAGTTAACAGGCCATTAAAGGGGACTACTTGGGGCTGGTCTGTTTTAGTCAAAAACGCATATATTTTGAACAGCGACGACAAGGACTAGAAAGAGAAAAACACCGAACGAAGCGAAACTACATACTGATTTATTACCACATACTTAGCATAAATATAAAAGCTTTCTTGAAAAGGTAAAATACAAGAACCTTAATACACGCGTGAGAACTACCAAACTTGGGTTACGAATACCGAGTGCGTGCTCAGTTACGCTGCGACAATAATTTTACTTCTCCATATCAAGCGCTGAAAAATAACGAAAAAGAAAAACTGAATATTTTAGCCTAAAAGCCTACCAGTTTTTTCTCCGTTTATCCCTCACTGCTTGCACTGACAAATTATTGCAAGTAGCCCTGCACAAACCCCGGGAGGAATTCGCTGAAACCCCAAAACTAGCCAATTGAAACGCCTGAAAGTCAACAAGACGGGAAGACAGATCCTACGATAACTCGGCTACGAAGTTACGAAAGGCAATAGCGCTAAACAACGCATTCCTTTCAATAACGCATTCCTTTGAACAACGCATTCCTTTATATAAAATACTCCTTATTGAAAGCAAACCAAGTTTTTTATTTTAGGCTTTTGCAATATATATACAAGCATAAACTCTACATCACTGATAACGTATCTGAACCATCTTTATATTGTTTTCGCCGGCAACAGCTTAAGCTGCCAAAGACAAGAACTAATTACGGGCGACAGCATTTGGAATACCAAATTCCCTTTCTTCTAAATGTGGTAGGGATGCGAGTAGATTTTAGAAAGAAGATATCGAATAACACATTTAAAACTATAATAATGGAAAGTAATGTTCAGTGTACGTAAGTTGTTTCTGTGCCTTGCATTTACTTATTATGGGCCGCCTAGTTTCGTTCTGCGCAAGTATAACTGGTATTGTTGTTGCCTGTTGGTTTGTTGTATAACTGGTATTCTTTTGCTTTTGTAATGATCGTATTTTTTTTAAAAGGGGAATTTTTTGTAAATTTTTGGTGACATTTTCAAACCAAAAAAACCCAGCGGTGGGACCTTTTTTTTTTTTTATTAAAGGAAAGGGGTTTGGGTGGTTGTTTGAGTAAAAAGCATAATTTCGTTAGGAAAAAAAAAAAATTTGTTTATTCCACTTTGCAAATATAAACCCTTTTTGGGGTTTTGGTAGCTCCCCTGGGTTCAAACCCTGCGTGCTCAGTAGGGAAATAACCCCCTGTAAAGGCTAAAAACGCCTTTTGCCTAACCTCTTTTCCGTTTTTCCCCCTTTTTACTAAAAAGAAAAAAAACTTCCAATTGCTTCAAAAAAACCCTTCCCAAATTACGAAAAAATCGCTGTTCCGCCCCTGTACCAAGAAATATGCATTAGATCCACAACAAATCACGACGCAAGGCCAGAGTTCAAGCTCTTCGAACAGCATACGGGAAACGGCCCGACGTTAGGTACGCAGACGCATCACAATGCACCAGTCGATCTGCCCACACAATCACAATAGTCAATAATTAGGGACTGGAGCTAGCTTCTGCTTCTATACCACCAAGGACATCGGCACCACTGAAGAAGCAGCCGTTGTCCTTGCAGCTACCACTGGCAAAGAACATGCGACCATCATATCAGACTCCCAGACAGCCTGCCGAACCTTCCAATTTGGACGAATTACATCAACATCAACAAAACTTCTATCGGCCCACCACAATTTACCCGAAATTTTCATCCTAAGGACACCGGCGCAATCATCACTGGGGGGAATGAGGCGGCTCATGCGGCAGCTTGAGCTTGTACACACCGGGCGCCTCTTTCCCGGTTGTCAGCCACTCCTTTCGTCAGCCCAACACGAGAAATAATCCCCAGAAGGAACATTGACATCCTGGCCCACACTGCATGGAAAGAAGAACCTTTCCGCCTCCACACCTCAACATGTCTCGCGAAGACACGGTCATCTATAGAGAGCTACAAACTAACACATTTCCACATAGCACATTACTACACTTAATGGATGCGGCATTGTATACATACACTCGTAATTCTGCATAGAGCCATGCAGTCGCTACCACATGTTATAGAAATGCCGCCACACTCCAACCCTTTCCCCAATTCCACATCCCTCATTTGAGCAGTGGGAGGGTCGGTTGACCAGCTCGAACTCGGATCACCAAGAACACCTGTATACCGGGCGAGACAAGCAGCCAACACCCAGGGATTTCAGGTATATGGAGGTGCGCCACCTTGCGGTCAACCTAACAGCCTTCCCTGCTCAATTAAGTGTTTATTCCTCCTCGTTGCAAAAGCTTATCCTTCGTGCGATGAGGCAATCTCCTTTTTTTTATGACCGCCACTACAATCGGCCGCCACTACAATTACTGCTCGACTGCTTTGGAAAGTAACACCTTTAAATACAGAGAAAAGAATGCCGGTTCGACAAAATTTCACGCGCCTATCTTGGCAGTGTGCAAACGTGGCTGCTTAGTAAAAGGAGGCGAAAGGCTTAAACCGGGATCAACATCCCGTATCTTTGTTCCCTGGCGACGCAGGCATGTCCTTATAGCACCACTAAACTCAGGTGTGCATTCGGCACGCGTTTCTGTAACATTTAAATACACACAGTCGAAATACGGCACTTTGAGAAATATTCCAACGCACTTCGCAGTGCACCGACCCGTCTTCTTAGTGAGTGGAGGCGAAATGTTGAAGCCTCGATTAACGTACAGTGCATGTGATTTTGCTGACTTAGCCGGCTCTGGAATGCACCGTGAAGCTCTGGGGTGCCTTTGGCACTTGTATGCAAGGAATGATTGCCTTGTTTCGACCGTAATATTTAATTAGGCAGCGGCGGATTACGGCACTTGGAGAAATTTTCACACAATGTTCTTCGCGGTGCGCAAACAAGGCTGCTTAGGGAGAGGATACAAAAGGGTGAATTATGGGTCAGCATACAGCATTATCAGTGATCCCTGACGGGGAAACAGGGTCTGAAATGCGCTGCTAAACTCAGGTTCGCAATTGGCAGGTGAATACAAATATTGCTTGCCTGCTTCCAGAAGTAACATTTCCACCTACTTTGTTTCGCGATATGCAAATAAAGCTGCTTAGGTTAAAGAAGGCAAAATGGTGAATCCGGGGACAAAATCACGTGTCCTTGTTAACTGGTGGTGGAAACGTGTCCGGAATGCGCCGCTCAACTAAGGTGCACAATGGTAAGGCGTCGACAATAGATGCTTCTCTACTTTCCGAAGTAACCCCTAAATATACAAGGAAAATTACGACAGGTTCGAGAAATTTCCAACCGCTGCCTTTGCCTGTGCGATATCATGTCTGCTTACTAAGAAGACGCAAAAGTGTAACACCGGAATTACCGTACCGTATATATATCTCTGTCGAAATAGCTGAGTCTGCTATGCTCCATATACTCTTGTGCGCTTTCAGCACTCCTCGAAAATAAATGCTTGTCTACTTTACACAAACATTTAGTTGTACAGTGAAGAATTACGGCAGTTCAAGAAATTTCCAGCCGTTTCTTTCGCGTTGCACAAACACGGCAGCTTAGTAAAAAGAGGCGAAATAGTGAAACAGCATTCAACATTCCGTAACTTCGCCCCTGAAGAATGCACCACGCATCCCAGGTGCGCAATCCGAAGCGTCTACACTGACTTGTTGTCTACTTTCAGAACTAACACCTAAATATACAGAGGCAGATTATAGCTGTTGGAAAAATTCCCTCCGCCTTTTTTTGCAGGGCGCAAACCCGGTTTCTGAGTAAGAGGACGCATAAGCGTCAAACCGGGGTCAACAACTGTATCCGTGATCTGTGGCGAGGAATCTGATTCCCGAATAGGACGCGAAACTTTGGTGCGCTATCGACTAGCCTCTACAATCAAATGCGTGTCTGCTTTACAGGAAACACTTAAAATATACAGTGGCGGATTACGGCAGTTCATGCATTTTGCAGTGTTCAAACACCGCTGCTAAGAAAGAGTAGAAGGGCAAGAAACAGGGTCAACAACCGTGTCTTTGTTGGCGCCGGATGCGAGCCCGCAATGCGCTGCTAACTTAGCTGAGCGATTGACACGCTTCTTCAAGGACTGTTTGTTTACATTTCAAATTAACAACCAAATATACAACGGCGGGTTCCGGTAGTTTTAGATATTTCCACCCGCTTCACTTTCGCAGTGTGCGAAGGCGTCTGCTTAAGAAGAGGCGGCGAAAGGGAGAAAACGGCTCAACATATATTATCTGTGTTCAGTGGCGACAAAGCCGAGTCCATAATGTGACGCTAATGTGACGATTTTCGAATGTGACGGTTTTGTATGAGCAGGCATCTACAACTGATGTTTGATTACATCCGGAATTAGTTCTTAAATATGCAGAAATGAATTACGGCACTCAGTAAACTTCGAGCCACTTTTCTTTGCAGTGTGCAAGCGTGGGTGTTTAGTACGAAGAGGCGAAAGGGTTTTTCCGCGGTCAATAGAACGTGTTTTTGTTTTCTGGCGACAAAGCGCTGTCCAAAAAGCACCACTACACTCGTGCACTAGCGGCACGCATCGACAAGCAGTTCTTCTCTACTTTTAGCCGCAACACATATTTAAGCAGCCGAGGATTACAGCAGTTCAAGTGATTTTCACCTGATTTTTTTCGCGGTGAAGAAAGACGGGTGCTTAGTCAGGGGCGGCTAAGGATAGAATGCGCTGAAATATAACTCTCTCTATTCTCTGGCAAAGGAGCCTTATCCGCATTGGGCCGTTAAACTCAGGTGCAATATGGCACTTTCAGATAAAGAATGCTTGTCTAGTTTCGGAAGTAACACCTAATTATACAGGGGCGGATTACGCAGTTGGAGAAATTTCTACCCGTACCCGCCGCGGTGGCTCAGTGGCTAAGGCGTTGCGCTGCTGAGCACGAGGTTGCGGGTTCGATTCCCGGCCGCGGCGGCCGCTTTTCTGATGGAGGCAGAAAAACAAAAACGCCCGTGTGTACGAGATTTCGGCGCACGTAAAGATCCCCAGGTGGTCAAAATTATTCCGGAACCCTCCACTACGGCGCGCCTCATCGCTTGCGTTGCGTAGGTGCGTTAAACCCTACAATCAATCAATCAAATTTCCACCCGTTTGTTCTCACGTTGAGTAAACACGGCTGCTTAGTAACAGAAAGCGAAAACCTGAAACCGGAGCGAACCTGTAGTATCTGTGTTCACTGACAATAGAGCTGAGTCCCGGATGCTGCACTTAACGCAGGTGTGCCATCGGCTCGCATCGACAACTAATGCTTTATTACTTATGGAAGTAACGTTTAAATATACACCGACGGGTAAAGGACATTCCAGATATTTTCAATAGCTTTTTTCGCGGTGCACAAAACGGGTGCTTAGTAAGACGAGGCGAAACGGTGAAACTGGGGCCAACATAGTGTTCCTTTATTTTTGAGTGTTTAAACCATGTCCGGAATGCGGCGCTAAGCTGACGTGTGGTATCGGCCGGCATCCGCTACTAATGCTTGATTATTTTTGGTAACTGCTTTTCAATATAAACCAGCGGATGCCGGCCATTGAAAAAAATATTTACCGGTTTTCTTCGGGATGCAAAACACGGCTGAATATAAGACGAAGACAAAGGGTTAAAAAGATGTCAAAATACCGTGTCTTTACTTCCTTGCGACAAATCCTTGTCAAGACAGCGCCGCTTAAAACGGGAATGCGATCGGCACGCGTCAAGTACGAATGCATGCCTGCTTTCGGCCGTAACAATTAGTTAAACAGCAGTATATTACGGCAGTTCGAGAAATTTCCGCCAGCTTTTTTTTTGCCGTGCACAATCACAGCTGCTGAGAAAGAGAAGTCAAAAGGTTGAGTGATTAATACTGCATTTGTATTCCCTGGCAATGGAGTCGAAACCGGAATGCGCCGGTAAACTCAGGTGGGCATGCGGCCGCCACTACAATTACTGGTTGCCTGCTTTCAGAAGAAATGCCAAGATATACGGGGGGATTGGACCCGTTAGAAAAGTTTCCGCCCATTTATCTTGGCGGTGCGCGAACACGGCTGCTTAGTAAAATAAAGTGAAAGCATGAAACCGGGATGAACTTCCCGTATCTTTGTGCACTGGTGACGCTGGCATGTCCGGATGATGCCGCTAAACTCAGGTGTCCATTCGTCGCGCGTCTACGTAACGCCTGAATATACAGGGCGGAATACGACAGTTCGAGAAATTTCTCAACGGTTTTATTCTCAGTGCGCACACACGTTTTCCTATTAGGAGAAGGCGAAATATTGAAACCTGGATCAAAATACAGTACCTGTGCCCCTGGCAAAGCAGGCGACTCTGAAATGCGGCGGATAGCTGATGTGTGCCTTTGGCACACGTCAACAACGAGTGCTTGTCGACCTTTGTTGGTACAAATAAATTCGGAAGAGGCGGATTACGGCACTTGGAGAAACTTCCTCCCAGTGTCTGTCGCGGCGCGCAAACACGCCCTACTACTGGGAGATAACGAAAGGGTAAATCCGAGGGCAGCGTACAGATCTGTGTTCCCTTGCGACGGATCCGAGTCTGGAATGAGCCGCGTAACTCAGGTGAGCAATCCGCACGCGACTACAATTACTGGTTGCCGGCTTTCGAAAGTAACATCCCAGCAACGGATTACAGCCTTTAGAGAAACTTCAACCGATATTTTGAGGGGCGTAAATACCGCGGCTGAGTAAGAGAACGCAAAATGGTGAACCCGGGGTCGACATGCCATGTAGGCGAGTCCGTAATGAACCGCAAAACTCAGGTGCGCATTCGGAACGCGTCCACGGTGAATGCTTGTCTACTTTGGGAAGTAAGCCCTAAATGTACCCGGCGGATTGCGGCAGTTCGACAAATCTCCAACCGCTCTCCTTGGCTGCGCGAAAACACAAGATGAGGCGTAACGTTGAAACCGGGGTCAACATGCAGTATCTCTGTTTCTTGGCAACTGAGACGATTTTTTTGAATGAGCCACTAAACTGAAATACGCCATCAGCACATGTCTACAAAGACTGCTTGTCTACCTTAAAAGGTAATTATTTAAAATATTGCTGGTTATAAGGTGTTTGGAGAAATTTATCCTCTTTTTCTTCGTTGCGCGCAAACACGGCTGCTTAGTAAAAGCAAGCGAAAGGTTTTGAACAGGGTCAACATATCAATAATCATTCACTGAAGAATGCGCCACGCAACCATGGTACACAATCATCATGCGTCAACACTGACTGCTTGTCTACCTCCTGAAATAAACGTAAATATACAGAAGTGTAATATAGCTGTTCAAGAAATTCCCTCTGATTCCGCTGGCGACAGAGCCGAGTCCAGAATGCGGCATTCAACCTCTGGCGTGCTATCAACAAGATATTTAACTTATGCATGATTACTTTTTGAAGAAGCATTTAAATATACACCGGCGGATAAAGCAGGTCCAAAAAGTTTTCACCGGCTTCTTCGCGGTGCTACAATACGGCTGCTTAAGTAAGACGAGGCGAAACGGTGAAGCTGGAGTAACATAATATGCCTTTATTTCCTGGCGACGAAGCCTTGTCCGGAAAGCCACGCCTAATTTAGGTGCGCTATTCGGCATAGCGGTCACCAATGAATGCTTGGCGATTTTCGGCGGTAACACTTAAATAAACAGCGGCAGGTTACGGTAATCGACGCAATTTCACCCGCTTTTTTTCGCGATTCGCAAACACGGCTGCTTGGTAAAAGAAGACAAAAGGGTGAAAAAGCGGACCACATACAGTATCTGTGTTCCGGGGGGATGGAACGAAGTCCAGAAATTGCCGATAAACTCAGGTGCCCAATCGGCCACGGCTACAACTACAGCTTGCCATATTTCGCAACTAACTCCTAAATATACAGGACGGAATTTGCCAGTTCGAGGAATGTCCAACCGCTTATCATGGTGGTGCGAAAACACGGCTGCTTGTTAAAACCGGGTCCATATAGCGTAACTTTGTTCCCAAGCGGAAGAGGCGCATGTGGAATGCGCCGATTGACTCGGGAGTACTATCAACACACGTCTACACTGAATGCTTATGAACTTTCAGAAGTGACACATAAATAAACGTTGACTGGTTACGGCAGTTAACGAAATTTTCACACTTTTTTTTGTGTTTCGCAACCACGCCTGCATAGTAAACACAACCGCACGGGTAAAACCGTGGTCAGCAACCCGTATCTTTGTCCTTTTCGAGGCAGGCATGTCCGGGTAGTGCCGCTAAGGTCAAGTGTGCAGGCGGCACGCATTTAAATAGCACTTTATTATACTGCGGCACAGTATGACACTTCGACTGCTTGTCCACTTTCGGAAGTAGTACCTAAATATACAATGGCAGATTACGGTAGTTGGAGAAATTTCAACCCACTTTTCTTCGTTGTACGCAAACAGTGTTTGTTAGTAAAATAAGCCCATATTGTGAAACCCGGTCAACATATAGAATCTCTGTTCGCTGGCGACCGAGCCGAGTTTAAAACGCACCAATAAACTCAGGGGCACTATTGGCACGCGTTTACAACTAATGCTTGTCTACTTTTGAATGTAAACCATAGATATACTTCGGAGGCTTAGGGCCGTTCCAAAATGGTTCACCTTTTTTTTACGGCTTCTTACTCAGATGAGGGGATAGGGCGAAACGGGGTCTACATCTTCATCATCAGCTGGATGTAGGCCTCCACGCAGCGCAAGAGCGTCTCCTTCAGATCTCAGGCTACCCCGGTCCTGTACTAAGCGCGGCCATTTTTTCCCAGCAAGTTCTTAATCTCATCTGCCCGTCTAACGCTCGCCTTCCATATGGATCCACTCAGTTACAGTAATGGCCCAGCGGTTACCTCGACTTCGCACTTACATGCCCTGTCCACGCCCATTTCTTCTTTATTTCTACTAATATCTCCTTAACACGCGTTTGTTCCCTGATCCACTGCGCTCTCTTTTTGTCCCTTAACGTTACACCTAGCATCTTCCGTTCCATTGCTCGCTTAGTCGTCCTCAATTTAAGTTGAATCCTTTTAGCGAGCCTCAAAGTTTCGGCCCCGTAGGTGAGCACCGGTAAGATGCAGGTGCAATACACATTCTTCTTCAGTGACAATGGTAGGCTGCCATTCATTATCTGAGAATGCCGGCCGAAGGCGCTCCACCCCATTCTCATCCTCCGAATTATTTTTGGTATCCGGGGTCACTAGTTGGCCAGAGAAAATATAATGGCTTACCACTTCCACTGCCTCGCAACCTATACTAAAGCGCTGTGCTCTGCCGAGGCTATGGAGCAACACTTAAGTTTTCTGCATATTCATTTTCATGCACGCAATTGTACTCGGCGTGACCAGTGGGGTAATCATGCTTTGAATTCAGCCCCCGATTGCTTAGAAAAGCAACGTAATCAGGACATCTGAGGTTACTAAGGTATTCTCTATTAACCCTTACGCCCGCCTGTTTAAGGTCCATTGTTTGAATACATCTTTCCAGGGTAACCGGGTAACATGGTGTATAAGGGTAATACAGTCTATCATTTAGAAGGATACACTTTATTTAGGGGATTTGGAAGGAAGTTAGGTGGTCAGATCAGATAAAAAAGTTTGGCGGGGAAAAATTGGTCGCAGTTATCCCAGGACCGCAGTAATTGGAGATGCATGGGAGAGTCCTTTGTCCTGCAGTGGGCGTAGACAGGCTTACGAAGAAGCAGATGGCGATGAATGATATCTAAGGCATTCATATATGCCATATAAAGGTCACTTAAATACAATAAAAAGCGACATGACTGGGATTCGTTGGGTGAGGGAGTTGGGGGGGGGGGGGGTCGGTTAGGTCGGGCAAATATTTTTGTCAATAGAGACAGGAATCTGCGAATTTTAAGCCTTTCAATTGTCATTGAGAAAGTCGCCGTTGATAAGCAAAACCCGCACATTTTGGAAGGATGACGCTCTGACTTTTTTAAATATACTGCAGGTATTCGGTTAACACTTTGAAATGTCACTTTTTAACTCAAGCGAAATAATAATTTTTTAGTGCTATCTAAATTGTATTTTCACATAGGCCCGCGAATAAACAGCAGAGCGGGTATGGCAGGTTCTAAGTGATTTATTTTTGAGGTCATTACAGAGGAAATCTGGCCATAAAATATTGGTTGTGAGCATGAAATTGTTTGGCATGTTTTTTTTTCAAATGTCATGACTAGATCGTGCTCTGAAAACGTGGAAATCACGGCCAATATTGCAGCAACGCATCCTCATCGCCTGTGAACCACGCCGTTTGCTTCGGTCATCGGTTAGTTCAGCAGAGCCGAATATAAAGCACCAAGAATTCGCCTTCCTACTCAGGGGGTACGGCAACGTTCTTCAGAACGACATGCCTACGCTTGCATGGATTGTCGTGCAGGTAGGTCTCGCACCCCTGAATGATCTACCCCTACCACTTGCTAGACGCTTTTAATTCCGCCGTGCCCTCGGCGATGTGCCCAAATTTTGCACGATTGCTGTTATGTTTAAACGAGTTTGGTGTGTGGTGATGTGGAGAGGGATCCCGGTCCAGACCTTGAGGAACCTCTAAATATCGTTAGCAGAAATTAGGCAATATAAAAAGGAAAAAGAAACGCGACGGGCCATACTTTAAGGTATTAGCTAAAGGCTTTACAAATTAGACTGAATATAAAGGCATCAAAGGCGAACAAAGAAAACACATAGAAGGTGGAGGGTACAGCGCATAGAAAACGCTATGACCTGAAAAGGCAAATAGCTGGTCGATTATGAAGATCGTTTGAGAAGGAATTGTCTGGTCGCTTTCGGCATACCGGAAGGACCAGATGAAAACCGAGAAATCCTAGAATATAACGTTATTTTCAAATTTTTCAACGAACCTAAAAGTAACAGTTACTTCAGTGGAGCGGATTCACAGAATGGACCAGGAGAACGAACAACGCCCTATCCCCGTGTTTATAGGGTTGTACAAATTATTTATTTATTTTGTTATTTAATTTTTTATTTATTTTTTTATCTATCTATTTATTTATACTGCGACCTTGGTTCAAGACCGTAGCAGTGAGGGAGAAACAGAAATTTACATAAATAACTTTTGTGGCAAAACACACACACACCAACATACACAAAATATAGAGAAAACAGAAAAATAGGCATCATGTGAGCTGATGCGACGCGAAAGCAGATAATGATTTTTCCGTTACCGCATTGTTAGACAGGTTGTTGCAATCAACAATGGTCCTTGAGAAATATGAGTATTTGAAGCAGTTGTTGTGTGGAATAAGTGGAGTGACTTTTAGTGCATGTCGGCGTCTTGTATCGTAACCAGTTGAAATGTGAAAAATGTTGCAAGTGTCAACAGCATACTGTCCAGTAACTATATGATCCCCAGGATTCGATTAATATTCGATGTAATACGTAGGATTCGATTTCTTTCAGGTAATGTGGGCTGGTTCTTCTTATGGGGAAGTGCAGTTATCGATGTGCGCCCGTAAGAATAGTATATGAGCCTGACCGCTGTCTTTCGAATGTTTTCTAGTTTGGAATATTGTATTGAGTGTATGGATCGTTAATATATACCCGCATACCTTAACATGAAATGCATATTTGTGTTGTAAGCTAGGAGGCCAAAAAAGCGGTTAAATACTTTAAAGCGCGTCTTAAAAACAAGAGTTTTCTAAGAGCATTCACCGAGACAGTATCGATATGCTTATTCCAGTTAAGGTCGGTAGAAATTCCCAAGCCCAGGTACTTATATTGGTTACCTTCTATAAGTATAATGTCACCAGCAGTATAGATGTGTGAAACATGGGCTTTCTTGTGTTATTTTCATAAAAACAGTTCTGTCAAAATTAATCCTCATTTGACACTGCCTACACCAATCCACAACTTTTACAAAGCCACGGTATCTCCTAGTTTGATCCTCACCACACACAATTTTGTTGCAGAATATACAATCGACGGCGTGCAGTTTGACACCAACTAACTGTTCTTTAACAATGTGGTTTATAAAAATCAGGAAAACAATAGGTTCCCAAGCACCGAACCTCGGGGAACGCCAAAATCAACACGAATATATCTGGATGACGCAGGATTGAAACAAACAAAATCATTGGCGGTTAGACAGGTATGCTGGAATCCATGCGACTGGTTTCTAGTTTCTTAATATGCTGTCTAATTTGCGCAAACGTGTATTGTTCGAAACTGTATCAAACGATTGTCTATATTACGTAAAGATGACGTCAGTTAGAATTCATGATAATTGCCCTTAAAACGTCGTCAACAGTCTGAGCTTAATGCGTACAAACAGGACTGCGCCGAAAGCCATGCTGAAATTTTGTGAGGACGTTATGCTGTTCCAAAAAATTAGAAATGCGCTGAGGTATTATATGTTCCAAAATTTTACATCAACTCGATAGAATTTGGAGGGGGCGATAACTTGGAATACTAAACTTGACACCTTGTTTGTGTAGTGGCTTGATTCTGGCTGTTTTCCAGTAATCGTGTAACGCACATTTACTTAAAGACCTAGAGAATAAAAAAATACTTGGTGCACCATTCTACATAACGCTTTAAAAATGTATTGGGGATGTCATCTGGGCCTGAAGACTTCTCGGTTTCGAGCTTCAAGAGTAAATTGGAAATAGCCTGTTCAAAAAGAACAATGTCGGCAATACTGGGACAAGTGGCATCGAATACAGGCAAATTGCCGTCATCCTTCGTGAAATAGAGGTGTGAAATATTCGTTGAACTCGAAACAACTCGAGAGTCGTCACTATAACCTTCGTTGTCTTATAAATGCACTGTTTCCAGCTTGAGGTTGGCGTAACCAACCACCAAAATTGCTGGGGAGACGTCGTGATTAATCTTCGGAGAGTTGTACCGTAATAGGTGTCTTTAGCCGCATTAATTTTCAGTTTTGAATTGACGCGACGCTTCATTTATTTTTACTTTGATTTCAAGGGTGCTTGAAGTTTTTATTTTTCCAGGAGGCGCTTAAGCTTACGCTGCAATCGTAGCGCCTTCCGAGCAAACCAGGGGTGGAATTGTTGAATTTTTTGGCTCTTTTAGGAACAACACGTTTTATACAATCACAGCAAATATCTTTAAACATGAACAACATATTACTGATATCACACGTGCTGCTGTGAAATATATCGTAGTGAACGTCCAAGGCAACAACAAAAGCTTCGTCATGGGCCGTTGAAAAATGTCGGTAAAACTGTGCCCTGTCTGAACTGGTAGGAGGAGCGTTCAGTAAAGTTAACACTACAGCTAGTAGATCAGGCATGCCAGGTGTACCATTAGATGACACTTTGTTTTTGATAGTTCCGCGTACAAAAACTGAATAAAGAGTTGCCAGAGAGTCGTTCTGGATCGAAGTGTAAAAGTCTACGACTAGGGGTACCTCCAACATGAAGGCAATATCAAGCACTTTGTTGTTAACTAGTAACGATGCTTGAGAACTAAAATTGTACCACTCAGTACCAGGCAAGTTGAAATGACCAGCTATAATCAGTTTGTCTTCCGCTTTACCTAGGTATGTAAACATTCTTCTCATTCTTCCAAAAAAGTGGCAGGCGAGCTGGGTGGCCGGTACACAGCTCCCAGGACTTATCTAACATTTTCAACATATAGTTGACCAAATGAAGACTCTCCTATTGGAAAATCTGGCATTTTTAGAACTTTGAGGGAATCCCTAAAAACGAGCGCTACTCCGCCCCCTCTTCTGTCCCGGTCTTTGCCAAGCACGTGATAATTCTTTTGTAGAAATTTACTGTCGTGAATGTCGCTATTTATGCAGGTTTCGGTAAGTAAAGCTGTGTATGGGTCGTGTTCAATGAACAAGGCTCCAGCATAGCGGCTTTATTTACGATGCTACGGCAATTAATTTTCAAGATTACGAAAGCCCCCCTGCGTTCTCTTTGATGTTATTTCCCGCCTTTGTTCACCTTACAGCGTCTGTTCTTCACGTGATCCCACTCAAATTTTGTTCCGTCGACACTAAGCTCAATGAAAATAAGTTTGACTTATGCGCCAGCGTCCCTTTGGACAGCTGAGCTTTGCCATAATTTTTTCTTATCTCTCGTACATTGTTTGAAAAGTAATGCGTTTCCGACAAACACGTTCCCGTCAATTTTTTTCGTGCACCAAAATTCAAGTTCTTCTCACGGTAGTTTTCACTTTATGATAACAGGGCGGCTGATGTCTCCAGCCTTGAGTAATCTATGGCACCGCTTCATGCTAGTGATTTCAATCCCCAGTTTTTGTTTAAACATCTATTTCTGTATTTTATCGGTTAGGTTCTCATTAGTTTCGTTGCTCCTACTTCTGTTTTCTAACCCATCAGCTTTGTTCAGTAGGTAGAACTTCTTCTTGTCGATACGTTCAACGACGGTTTTCAAATTATCGACTTCCGCCTGTAGGGCATTCATGGCTGTCAACTGCAGTTGCAAACCTTTCACAACGCGTTCACACGGAGAAACTTGCGCTTTTCAAGAATTGTAGCACACTAAATAATTATGGTGTGTCAATATCTCCCGACTACTCGCTAGCACCACTTCTGCTAGGAAAAAACCTTTGCAAAACAGTAAAAGACAACAGTCGTTCATGTGATAAGGCGTACTTAGTTGATGATAGGCTCTATATTAATGATGACGTCTGCGTCAAAACTGTAGGACACTGTTGCGCAGCGCTGCTCCCTCAGACGATTGACATCACGATGACTAGCAAACTTTAGCGCACAAGCGGGTTCGTTTTATAAACCCCAAATGCACAGATGCTGCGTTATAAACAAGAACACTTTGAAAATGTCGTGATATAATATGACCCTCACATAGACGTTATTTGAGAAACGTGGTTGCACCCTGACGATCCAGATTGGTGTTTCTGCTGTCATATACGTGGTATTGTAGGGATCGTAAAACAACGAGAAGAGGAAACAAGCAGTTCTTGTCAAAAGTGAAGAGCCGCGATATCAATTGCCTCAAATTCATGTCTATCAGGAGGGTGTTTTTGGGAATCTGAATTTTTATGCAACCAAAGAATCGTCGTAGCTCTGTACAGACGTGCATATTTGATGAACAGACAGGCTCGCACACGTGACGGGAAAATATAAAGTATATTACAGCAACGAGGACACAATGTAAAACGATGCCTTTTTTGGCGCAGGTATGTTACTTTCAAGATGCGTACGTAGTCCGTCGTGAGGACCGTTTTTTACTGCTGCTGCTCTACCCAGAAGTGTTTCTTTTGTCATGTTCTAATTCAGAGTTTTACTTTAACAGACTTTTACTGAGTGGTGACGTTGAACTTTATCTACGCCCCGCCAAACCTGCGTGCGGATATAAAAACGGGCGCCTAAGAACTCGCCCCGCTACTCGTTCCTTCAGCAATTATAGTTCAACCCCTGTGCTTAGTTCTCGGTCCAAAATAGCCGATTGCAGTACTTCAGACACACGCGATGTCGCTGCTATGCTTTCGCAACTGCTGACTGCTCAACAGCAAATCTCAAGCGATATATCTCAGAATAAGCGCAGTTTTCACAACCGATTTGAACAACTTGAGTTTCGTGTATGTGCTTTGGAAAAAACTTCCACAGGTTCCAACTCCAACTCTGCTTCTGTCGGGTTCCGCTCCCAGATAACGTCGGCTAACGCATGCATTGCCGGATTCACTTCGAAGGTTGATTATCTTGAAAATTAGTCACGGCGCAACAATGTCGTCATTTATAGACCGAAAGAGGAAGCGAAGGAAACAGTGATTGTTTGGCAACTAAGATTGCGTATTTTTGTTAAATGCTGCCGATTGAATGTCCTCCGATAGAACGGTGTCCCAGACTCGGCAGACACCAACCAGATTGTTCCCGTCCTGTCATACATAAATTTCTTGTTTATCGGGATGAAGTGATGATATTTAAGAACGTAGCAAAGCCTAAAGGAACTAAAATAGATATTTACGAAGATTTCTCTCCACGAGTTGTTGCTGTGTGTAAAAAAATGTGGGACGCCGCTGCTTCATTTCGTGCTATAGGGTGTTCTACTAGCTAGAGGTTTGATTTTATTCTAATAAACGAAGTTTGGTACTGCTGGGACGAAACACTGAATTCCCTCGTCAAAACACCTGGAGTGCCGAATTAATTCCGATGCAATGCCCTCCTCAGCTACATCCGGTTCGGTACTCCAGTTCTTCTCGCAGTGAACCTTCCCCAGCAGCAGTGCCTTTTGTCTCCAGTTGACGTCGCCGTGGCAATGAATGAAAACTTCCCTCCTTTTAAATTTGAACGCTAGAAGCATAGTAAAAACTACCTAGCCTTCTGCCCCTAGTTTCAGCGCATTCTCCTCACGTCATTGGCGTGACCGAACGTGGTTACATGATCGTACTCTCGACTTCCGAGTTCACACCCACAGGGTACACGGCAGTTCGAAATGATTGACTCGTGGGGAAAGGGGGTGGTGTTGCTCTTCTCATCCGTTCGGAATTAAAATTTGTTGTGATTCCAGGCCCCATCGAAACGAGTCTGCTGGTGTTAGATTTGCCTGGAAAAATGTGCAATTTTCATTAGCGTTTTCTATCGGCCTCCGCGCCTTAGACTATTCAAATGTTTACAAATCTATTACTTCATGTACAAGCGCAACTTACTGCATCCAACTTCATTTGCCCCAGGAATCCACTGGCCTTCCCTTACGTCTAATGGTAGCGAAATTCATATCTGCAGAGAAACTTATGCACTTTACAGTATCTATCGGCTTAGCTCAAATTGGTCATTGTGGCACCAGGATGATGCTGTTCTCGACCTTGTATTTTTGAGCTCCGCCCTTTGGGATAAAGGGTTCTTAACTTTGAAATACTTGATGGCCTGTCTGACCATCAGGCTCTTGTCGTTTCTTTCATATGCGAACTCAATAAACCCCGATAAGTTTTCACTACCTTTCCTTACTTTGAACCTTGCGAATAACCCTTCTGTTTTATACGCTTTGGCCGATGCGCACGATACTTTGGTGCTACTCAGCGCTTCAGGTGACATTGATGCACTAACTACAAATTTTCAAAAGCTAGCTAAATCATGCATTTCAAGAGTTTATTCCTTTGAAGTCTTCAAAAAAGAAAACGCCCTGACGTTCCCTGGATGATCCGCGATTTGTTACACGTATCTCGTAAGACCGCAGATTTAGACGCTGCAAATCGTTCTAGCAATCCAGAAAGCTATTCAGGTTTAGTGAGGCCAAGAGGGAGCTTCCAAAGCCGCAAAACATTGCTAAATCTTTTCATTTGGTGTTGAACTACAACGTTACTATCCAGAAATCCCCCGAACTTTTGGCACTCAGTCCTGCCCCGTGATGCCTCGTGCAATTCTTGCAAAATCAAGAAAAGAATTATGAATGATCCGGCGGTATTTTTTAACACTTTAATTCGCTTTTTAAGTCCTGTTTTTACAGTCAACAATCTTGCTGTCCTTCTCTTTCAACCTCGAGCTCAACTTCTGAAATTCGCGATATATTGTTTAGTGAACAAGGAGTGTTAAATCTTTTACCTATATTGAACACAAAAAGTAATCGCCCTAATAGTATATTAAACATGCTCTCTTTCGCTGCTCTCTGTGGACCTCTCGCTACCTTACAATAATTTTTCAATAAATCGTTAAAATTTGTGGCCATTAACTCGTTCCTGGAAGCTTATAGAGCGCATCATTTACAAACAAATTACTGAATTTCTCAAATATCAAAATCTCTTGAATAATTACAAAACACTCATTCAGGCGATGGTACGGTACCATGACCCATTTAAGTGAATTTCTGCACGACATTTCTAGTAACATGGACAGCGGGAAATAGGATGACGCACCATTCATTGTTTTTGAAAGTGTTCGACACTGTACTTGACTAAAAATACTATGTATATCACAAGCCATATTGAACTACCGGCCACTAGTTACTTGGATTTCTAATTTTCTTTCTGCCCGCTCCGAGTATGTTTCTTCTAACTCCACTGACTCCACTGTTGTTAGTGTTTGTTCTGGCATTCTCACAAAGTTCCGTACTTGGACCGCAACTGTTTCGTATTTATAATACGATTGCTTTGTAATGACAGTTTTAAATTCGCCTATAGGCTGATGATTATGTTTTGTACAAATCCGTTGACTCTCCGGGATTTAATTGTATAAACGATGCATTGAAAAAACAATTATATATGGTGTGTAACCTTGCAATTGAGTGTTAATTTTAACAAATCTGTGCTTATGTCTTTCATAAATAGCAAGTCCCCTTCTTGCTGCACCCATCTTTTATTCTATCTACCCTAAAAAAAGTACCAGAATACAAATAGCTTGGTGTTATCCTTTCCAGCAATCTATCTTGGTCTCCACACATTAACTTTATCTGCATGCCATCTTTAAAAAGAATAGGTCATTTAAGACCAAACGCTCTACCATTCCCTAAAAAGCACTAAATTAGTAATGTACCCAACCCTTACTCGGCCCGTGCTGACTAAGAAAGGCCCCGCAGGACACCCTCAAAAGCAGGGCGAAATCGATAACAGCGAGGCCATTCGAAAAAAGCCATCAGGCTTCATTTGCTAATCGTTGTGACCGCTACTTCTCGCCTTCACTTGCCCTGTCATTCCTAGAAATTACCCCACTACATACGCGCCGACTTATTAATTCTATGAAATTGATTTACTGTTTTATTCTTTCAGCGTATCGCATGTCTGCCGTTACGTACATTTCTTGTACCTCACCGTCCATTACTGGATGCAATCACCATCTCAACATCAACGTTACCACTGTAAAACAAACACATTCAGATTTAGTGTTTTTCTCTTAACTACCGAATACTGGAACAGATGATCTGGCTGACGTTAGTTCCCTTCACACGAAAAAGTTGTATTTGCCGTTTCATATTTGCAGTGATTGTGCTTTTGTTTGTATGGCTCTGTTGCTTAGTTTATTTGCTGGGCTAAGGTGTTCTGTTGTATGCTCATGTCCTGCCATAGGCCCAAGTGGTGGCTGGAGTACTTAGAAGTAAAATAATAAATGAAACACTGGAATTCAGAAAACAGAAGAACAACATTCAGTGATCGACCGGCGGAAGACAGAAGAAAGGACAACAACTGACGACTAACGCCCTTGTCGTGATAGTTCAGCAGTCACGAAACTTTTCCATCTGCTCTACTTAAAACTGATAAGAACGAGCTCACAGGAAACGCGTCCTGGTAGAGCTCTCGTTGTGTACTGTAGGCGATATTGCCGGAGGCGCCGTAGACGCATGAGGTGCATCGGCGTCGTATCGCCGCTGTCTTGATTAGCTGTAGTAACGGAATGACTCCGCACAGTGGCATAAACACAAGACGTGGCTGCTCCGAAAGCGGTTGCACGAGCCGATGCCCCTGGCGCGCAGTATGGGTGCCTTTATATATGGGCGATGCAGGTGGTCCGCCCGAAGCATGGTTGCCCGCACCAGATGGAACGATAGCCTTGCTACTAGGCGCAAAGCTCGGGCGCCTGGAGAAAGTGCATGAACGGGTAGTCCGGCTCCGTGGCTGCGAACCATCTATGCCGGCAGTAGCTCTCGGCGTCATGACACTACTACAGTAGTACACTACTACACATTGACGCTTGCCCTCACTGCGAAATGTTGCATTTGATGAGCTGCTCTTCGCTAAACCGTTCTTGCTTGCTGCTACTGTTCCAACGTTCTTCTATGTCTCCTCTTCCACCCCCTTGTATTTTCTGTAGGCGGTACCTACGTACGGGTGACTGGCCATCTTGTCCATTTGTTAATGGAACGTACCCACTCACAAGGATTAGCCATTCCTTGAGGTTTTTGTAATTAGTTACAATGTATTCTTTACAATTAACATTAATGTAGAACAATACAAAAGAAGGTACGCTCGTTTAGGGGCGGGGGAGATAAATGATTGTAAGAATAAGCTAGCGCATAAGTCTTGCGGTGGCTGTGAAGTATGCGCGAATGAGGAAGTAAATTTCTTTTTTCTTTGCCGAGGCTGCTAGCAGTTGAAGTCTCAGGCGTTCGAATGGGGTGGTAAGGTGACGCTTTTGTTGCTCTGTAAAACGGCGACATTCGGACTAGTGTTTTATTGATGGAGGTTGATTACAAAAAAAGCATGCGTTGGTGATGCCCATCCTGATTTGCTGAATATAGGTTAATTTTTTGAAAGCAGCACCTCAAGGCTTTCATGGGAATTTAACATTCGTGGGAAACACAAAACCATGCATTCCATTTATATTTTATTTCAGCATACTCGGGCTTACCGACAATACCGCTCCACCTCCCCCTGAGTAAGAAATATGAACGAAGATGCGCTATACCATATTTGTCAAGTTTCAACGTACATTTAGTACAGGGGCAGCCGGACCCCTAAAAAGTCCGGGTTCTCATTGAGCACAATACCTTTATTTTCTGGCACCCACGCAACACACGTAGGTACGTTGTGATTGGCGAGAACGGAAAAAAGAAAAGAAGTTCACTGGAAAGTTTTTTGAGCTCGGCAGTGCGCTCACCTGCATACAACCCAGTGCGAGGGAAGGGAAATAGAAGGGGAGTTAAAGTATAGTATAGAGTAAGAAAGACAGAATGGAAGGCTTAAAACGAGGTTAAAGAATAAGAGATTAGGCTGCCAGTCGGGGCAAATCAATCAGTTACTGCAGCAGAAGTGACAGCCGCTGCGTGAGGCTGGTCATCTCTACGTAATGGAGCAGAAGGGCAAAGGACCTCCGGTAGGGTTGTCCGAGGCTCTTTCGGGACATACGGTGGAGGCCTAGACGCTGTAGCCCTCAGTGGATGTCTGGTCTTGCCGCCACGTGGTGGGGCAGAAGCAGTGTAGGTGCTCCACAGTATCCGGTTCCGAAGAGTCCGCACATGTAGGGTAGTTCTTGCGGCCGTGTCGTTACAGGCGCTCCGACACATTTATTTATTTTTTTGTCTCGGGTACCTACATCGCCCATTGGGATTGCTGTATCATAGTTATAGTAGAAAATAGAAAACAGAGCGCAAATTACACCCAAACTAAAATCATATGTAATATTATACAAGAGAAATCGAAATACTTACTGCACAGCTTTGTAACAAAAGTACAAAGCACATGAGTACGACGAAATCAGTAATATTACATATATAAAATAAACACACCAAAAGATTTCGAAAGCACGAAAAGTACATGTTAAACATACGGGTTATTTCATCAAGTCAAAATGGTGTTTTCACGGCTCATACGGAATTAAAATCGGGAGAATATTGGTAGTTTAAAGCGTTCCAGTCGTTAATAGAGTTTCGAAAGAAAGAGTCTCTAGCTGCGTATGATCAACAGGTATATTCTCTAATTTTATACACGAGATCGTTTCGTTCAGACATATAATTAAACGTCTTTAAATACTGTTCTTTATTTATTCGAGTCTTATCATTGTAATACAGTATAAATAAATTGAAGTCTTTGAACTTTCCGTCGCTCACAAAAGAGTGCCCAATTAAAGGCCTGTAGAATTTGTGAACTGCTTATTCTAAAAGCGTAAATACCTTTTACAACCTGGCAGCCCTTTTTGCACCCTCTCTAAATTTTCTTACCGCACGATAGTAGAAGGGTCTCAAGAAACACAACCACAGCCCAGAATTAGGCGCGAATTTGAAATATACAGAGTTTTATTGATTATTCGCGGCACGTCAGCGTAATTTCTTTGCAAAAAGTAACTCAGCGCAAAGTCTTGGCTGTTGTTAAGTCAACGTGACTGGTACAATGTAGTCGTGCCGTGAATGTTACCCAAAGATACTAAAGTTGATCTACCTTTTGTACTGCGCACTAATTTAAGTGATAAGGCCTGGATGCCACCTTTTTGTTATTTATTCGTACATGAAAACATTTAGTTATATTCAAATTTATTTGCCACTGAGCACAGCGAGACACAATTTTTTCGGGGTCAGGCTGCAGTACCGTGCTGTTATCAACACACTTGACTTGGAAGTACAAACAACAGCCAGTGTAGACCCGTTAATTTGCAGCATCACTGCTGCATCATTTGCAGCAGTCGAGCTGCATGAGGAACAGCCGGCAGCGGGCGGTCGGGCTGACGCGGGTATTTCAGCGGCCTTCAGCTCCAGGCCACTCAGACCCGAGGGTAGGGGTGCACCATCTGCACCCTGCGGTCCCGCGATGGTGCGGGCCTCAACGAAGGACGTGACGCCCAGAGAAAAATGGGGTGCCGTCCTTTGTGGGCCTGCCTGGCTCGGGCGTCGGCGTCTTGGTTGCGCCGGATGCCACTGTGGCCCGGCAGCCATTAGAGCCCAGGTCGCAGCCTAAACAGGCCACCGTGTGCAGCTTGGCTTCAATGGAGCGCTCTGGGTAGCCGCTGATGTTGGTGCGCTGGTCGGCCCCGTCAGGAATAGCAGACAGGCCTACAGTCGAGGAAGATGACCGGCCCGGCGTGGCCCTGGGGCCCCCTCTCTAGGAGGAGGTCGGCCACCAGATGCAGCCCACCCAGCTCCGCCCAAGTGGACGAGCCGGGGAAGCCCGGGCAGCAGCTCTCTGGCTGACTCCCATCAGGCACCACGCACGCAGTCGCCGCATCGGCCGTGCTGTTCTGGACGGAGCTGTCAAGGAAGAGATGCAGGCTACGCTCAGCTCGTCCGGCAACAGGGCGGCCGTCTAGTTTTGGTTGACCTTGGGCGGTGTGGTCATCTTGTTGCTGACCCAGTGGAGGGTCGTGGTGATGCGCAGGGCCAACCGCCGTGTGGTGGCGGCTGCTTCAGGCGAGGTCGGCTTGGCCCGTCGCGTGTGGTCACCAAGCACTCGGTGTGCTGCCGCGCGGAGTGCAAGGTCCGCATCCCCAGTGGGCCAGGTGCCGGACGGCCACCAGGGACGTGGAGTGGAGCCAAGGAAGAGGCGGATGGCGCGGCGCTAGGTTCATCTCGAGCTCCATCCGGCGTCGAAGCCCAGTAGGTGCGGAGAAATGCGTATAGCAAAGCAGAGGAGGCCATGCCGTGCAACACACGGAGCGTCACGTGGTGTGAGAAGGCGTTGCCTCGAGCCAGAAGTTGCCGCACGCCTTGGAACACTCGTGCACTGCGTTACCGAAAGGTCTTGACGGCCGGAAGCCATGTTTTTCAGCAGTCAATGAGCAGCCCCAGGAACTTCCCGGTCAGCCGCCAGGGAAGAGGGCCGTCTTTTGAGTGTTATGGTCGGTGTTGCCCGTCGATCCCTGTAGCCTGCCGTATGCAGCATAAGGGCCTGCGTTTTGGTCTCCGAGAGCAGTAGGCCACGGCTTTCGAGGAAGACTGAAACTGCTCGCAGCGCCTCCTGGGGGCTCGCCTTAACTGTGTGGCAGTCTGCGGCGGGGCCGTGGGTTCATAGCGCCACGTCGCCAGCGAATACCACCACCTGCACTGCGTTGCGTAAGCCGGGAGGGATGCATTCAGGGAAAAGGGCCAGCACCAAGTAGAATAAGAATCGGCACAGCGCGCTTCCCTTGGGCACCCTAGAGCGGATATCACGAGGACGGCTGGTCGACCGGCGGATCTTCACCCCCAAGGTCCGGCCCCAAAACCCCCATGCCATCCAGGGCCTTCAGAATGACCCCCTGGGCGACTGTGTGTAAGTCAGACCGCGTGTCCTAATAGAAGCAGGATGGCCACCTCCTTGTGGTGGCTGGGTCCTTTTTCAGCATAAAGGCTACGTCTTCCATGCAAGTGAGCCGTGCAGCGGTGCCGCCTGAAGCCGCTTTGGTCCTGCACAGGTGTGGGTGATGAGGGGGCTTGCATGCGCAGTCGTGCTTCATGCCCTTTCTTAAGGTAAGACCCTTTTCCTACCAGATGTTTATGTCACGGACTTGTAATGCACTAATACGACATGACTGCCATCCTTTGTGCTCGATATTATAACTGGAAGGATACATAGATGAAAGATGCGTCCTACTTGGGAGGGAAACCGAGAGACTACCTTGCCTGCTAAAAAAACTGCACTGCAATTTTTCATTCAGTTAATTAGGAGTAGTATGATCAGCACTAAATAACAACAAACCTGTTTTAGTTTCAAGTGGGTCCCGCTTAGGTGTTCATGCTGCACTGCACTGCACTGCATTGCACAGTGCAGAGAGTTTTATTGGCGTTTTTATTGAATAAGATTTTGTAGGAACATAGTGCACGTCCCTCGTTTTAAACAATTTTCTAAATCTTATTTGTACAAAAGATAAAAAATGATGGTACAAATTTTGGGATCATGAGAAATGCATGTGTCAGATGTAAGTGTTTTCGGATAAAGACAAATTATTAGGTTAAGTCTTTTATTCTAAGAAAAATGTAACTTTTCAGAAACATAATAATTTCTTAAAAATACTGGAGCGTTTATGAAGACATCACCACGCCTTCTACGAATTGAGAACCTTAGCATTAGGTTTGCAAACGAAGTGCTTGCACAAGGCTGGAAATATCCTTTCTAAGATAGACAACATCCTGGCTTTTAAGGTGCAGTGATAAACATGAGTACATGTCTGGATACACCACACCACTCGCAAAACAGACTAAAAATAGAACAATTTTATTCTCACAAGCAATGCGAATTCAACTGGTAAAACTTGGTGCGATGTAAAATCACCAATATAGAAAGCACTATTGTCATTGTTGGCGTTTGAAAACAGTTAGTTCATTGTAAAACCGAGTTGTACACCTAAGGTACTGAGGGAGAAGCAGCAGAGCTTCTTGATTGGTTGCCTAAAAACTGTGTTCAAAACAAAGCAGAAGAATATTGTGCGTGCTACTACAAAGGGTTTGGCTGGTATCCTCAAGACAAAAAATCGTCATTGAAGAAAGCCGAACTTCGTTCCTTCGGATAGCCAAAATTGTCCTTTTTGTAGTTTCTGGAACATCAGGTTGTGTTTCTTGTACGCGTGTTTTGTGTAACGTTTAATGTTTTAATACAGAGCTTAGAAATTCTTCGATCAGTCGGTTAGGTTTTAACAGTAACTAAAATAGCCCGTACATAGGTCGAAAGTTATAAGGGTTAGCGTGCGTATTTTGAAAATAATAAAAAATAAGAAGCATGTTTTTCAAAGTTTCACGGTAAAAAACATTGTTTGTATTTAACGATGGTCGTTTGGTATACAAATGGGCATTTCCGAGGGCCAAATACCCGCTTTTTATTCCTTCTGCCAGCCAAATACATTTTATCTTTCTGGATGGTTTACATTACACGGAACAGAGGTATATGTAATTGCGTGTGTATCTTTTTATGAGATAAACATTTTGTTTGCGAAAGGTGAACGCAAACATTGAGTTAAAAGGATATCGCGAAGCAGTGGTCTGTTATTTAGTGCTCCGATTTAGACGCGGCGACCCTGGCCAACGTTAGAAGACCTAGATTTTTCAATCGTGAAAATTTCGTCAAGTAATGTCTTTGCAATTTCATTGTGCACCCCAAAAATGAAAACTTGCACATAAATATTTCCTGATTGTGCAACATTTCATAGTCTGCAGGCAGGATTGTTCAGTTTGGGATTAGCTGACCAGTCTTGTTTTCGGAACTCGGCGTCAACCGTTTGCGGAAGTTTTTGTACGGCGTCTCGGCTTTGTTATTTTGCTGCCTTTGTCAAAAGGAAGTAGAGAGAAAAATGTCTGAAGATTAAATTGCTACTGTACTGTTCTTGGCTGCTGAAAGCCTGCCATGTCGTTAAAACGTCCAAAATAGTCATATAATTTAACTGCCTGACCCAACTTTCATTACAGAAAAAATTTAATTTAGGAACTCTAATACGCGATTTCATACTGTCAAACCCTTGTTATTTTGTATCAATTCTATATGCGCACATACTTAAATACTTTGGATATTTTTATTTTGCTAGCAAGAAATTCGGATAATGGAGGGTCTTTTTGCTATTTCTGGCATGAGGCAATTTGTATGGGTGTTGCCACCCTTCATTTGTGTATTTCTGATTAGCCTTCACACTACCACTTTTTTCTTTATTAACGGTTTTAATGTGAATAATAATGGCCTATCGGTTTTTGGCAGTCGTGGAAATTTTGCAGCCTAAAACAGGTATGATGCTTTTTCTGCTATGCGTTCCTTTCATTCTCCTATTTGCAGTCTGAATATAAGGTAAGTTTGCCGTTGCTTTCGTTCTCTCGTAGGAAAACAACTTTTTGTAGTTGACATGAAACATATAATGGTTTTTAATAGGTCCTAATTGTTTTGAAATTAGTAATTGATGCAGCTATATAGCAGTGTGTCGAACCAAAAAATACCGGTTCGGTTACTTTTCTTGTTCAAGCGAAATAATTTTGTTCTGGTTCACTTCCGGCTCGACAAAATCACGTACCCCAACCCGTTCGCGAACCGGTTCGATGAGTTGAATTATCACTGAAATTAGAAAAAAAATTAGTAGTTTAAAACGAGTCAAATTTAAATACAAACAAAAAATGAAAAAGCTGCTGTTCTCCAAGGGCAGTGGTCGAATTGCAAAGCAAACTATACGCACTTACGCGATATTAAAAAACAGATGAAGTGGCGACGATTTACCACCCGCTTTCCGTCCCGGATTTTATGTTGTCCTAGCGAGTATTCATCAAGCCACCGCCAAGAGATATGACGGTGGGATTTATTTTTTGCCCTTTCTTTTTTGTTGAAATCGCAATCGCCGCTATGGAATCACCCACCACGCTAACCTTGAAGACTAAAATTTAGGCCTACGTACTGGCGCGTTCAAATACCAGCGTTTAATGCCAATGGCGCAAAATTTTCATATTTGTAACAAAACATAAAAATCCTACAACAGGCACATAAATACTAACAATAAATTAGAATATTTGGTCACCCTGATTAATTTGTTAGCTGTCACTTTATCGAGTGTGTTAGCCACACTTTTTTAAAGTAACCTTTATATAAACCTCAGTCACTGCATTATTTCTCTGACAACTGCAATTCCTTTTACTAATTTCGGATGTGTGCATTACAATCAGTATCTCATCGTACCGTCTGACCCCCGGCCATCGTTCCTTCTGCTACATTGCGGAACCTGATGACAAATTATGCTGTTACCAAATGAAAGGGCAATTTGACGCGCGGAGCATGAGATCGGACTTTTTGGGGTAGACACTCTTTAGTTCGTACACAACAGTACTCCCCTCCGGATCTAGTAGCAGTAGAAGTATAGCGAGTTAGGCAGTCCGTACAAGTGCACCTTCGAAAAAAAAACAGATCTGAAAGAGACAAAACTGCAGAACAAGCAGAAAAGATGAACTCTAGCCGAAAGGGGCAGTGTGAGGTACCAGCCTGCTTTTCTGCAAGTGTCATCTGCTTTAATACTGTTTCTGCTTCCAAGACAAGGCCGAGGGCTGCCGTTTAACACAAGTATCACGACGCTGCGCAAGATTCAATCCGCCCGGCTACAGTCACAGGAGTGGCCAAGACAGATCAGCTGCTCAACTGGACAAGCGATCTTCCCCATGCACCTGAGAAGGCATTCCTATTCAAGTATCTGTATGGTGGAAACCGGGTCAGAAGGACTCCAAGAACTGGTCTGTGCTACACCGATTTTGTGATGTCCAGAAAGATACCAGAGAACACTGCGTTAGCATGAGGACTGACTGGTTTTAGGGGCGAAGCTCCTCTTCCTCGGGCCCTTTCCCGTCCCTCGTTGCGCCGTGTGCCTACCGCTGCGGATGATTGTGGCAGAATGCCCCTAGGGATTGGCCAACCAAAGATTGGACAAAGAGGGGAAAACGTCCAAAGCGTTCGTTGCTACACAACAACAAGGAGAGGAAGAAGAAGAGGTTGTCGTTTGTCGTCTGCGACCTCAACACACGTACCGGGTTACGCGACACAAGATGCTCTGCAGAAGGCGACGGCCAAGGTGGCTAAAATATCACAGATAGAATTTGCCAACTTACCCATGGAGATTCTCCTCGTCCCAAACAAGCCCTACATGATCACCACAAACATCGACGTCGTCGACGGGCTTGTCAACGGAGCGGTGGGAAGTCTTAAGCTTTGCGAGCGAATAGTGGTGATCTTGACGCGCTGGTGCCCGATTTCGATCCCACGTCTCTCTGGCTGCGACGGGAGGTACGTGGCGCTCTTCCCATTGCGCTACAAACCGAAACGCGAGCATGGCTACGAACGCGCCTTGTGTCCTTCACTCATTCAGATGGTGCGCGCCGTCAAGAAGACCTATAACAACGTGTCGAGTTTTTTATATGATGTGTGGGCGAATGTTTCGGGGTTTTACCGATAAGCATTTTAGCTTCGCCCCTCTCACCATCATTCAATAGGTGAAGATGGCGGGATTTTTTTGATGAGGCCACATCATCTTACGCTTCACGGCCAGCCCTGGTGGAAATACAGAAAGGAAAGAGAAAGGGCAGAAGAAACGATCGGCTTCTCACGTCATGAAAAAACAAGGGCTGGACGACTTCACGTACACAGGTGCTAAATTACGAGGTCGAACCACAACATTCAAAACCGTGGACTCCACATCGACCGATTACGCCAGTCATCTCCACCTGCGTGACCTGACATTTGTGCACTGTGTGACTTATTGCGATTTCTCATTTTATGCCGTTTTTTCTGACAGTGTGTTGTCACCAGCAACGTTCCTAAGTGGGGATCATTGTGAAGAGGTGGGTGGAGGACAGAGAATTGCGTTCGTTAGAAAAGGCGTCGACGACGGGGAAGTTGATTTAGAGGATGAGATGTTACAACCCTGACAGTCGCTCTCTGTGGGCGAAATAGCCGAGGGATAATGTCAGGTCGAAAAAAAAGGAATACATGGGCGGGTGACGGCAGTAGATGAATCAGAGGTGGAAGTCTTCCTAGGCCTAACCGGAAGGTGCGGTAGCGGTGGTCTTCCGAGACGGTCGTTGAGGACGCCGGAGATCCAGCCAGTTTACAGAACCAGCCACATGTACTTTCTGCTGGACGGCCGTGCATGAAATCGGCAGCATCGCCTGAGTGATGTGGTGTTTCCGTGGCAATCTACCAACAGCCGCCGCATCGATGATGTATCATGGACTGCATCAAGTGGACCAGAGCAGGTGAGACGCTTCGTTTATTGCAGTTTCGTTTTTGAACTGAACTTCGATGTCCTAGTTTTCCCCACTAGCCAACTTGGTGTCTTTTGGATAGCGGCCCTTATATCATTCTGTTTGTAAGTTTATAC
>CM023454.1:14974893-15039893 GCA_013339765.2 Haemaphysalis longicornis
CACGTTTTCCGGTTTATTTCTGAAAATCTCGTACAGGTTGTTTGGAACGCACGGAAGGCATATTCCGTGCGTTCCAAGCAAGAAACCAATTTATTGGAATTCAACCGTTTCCTTTTTTCTCCTTTAAACGTGCGGTCTTGGACAGATAAAGTAGGTGACATGGCAACACTACTTGAAACGTTTGGCGTAACTTTTACCGCGATACTATTAACAGAGACGTCGTATACTTCAGCATCTGAAGTGCATACTGTCCAAATGGCTGTCGGTATATTTCCGCAATAGGCAGGGTAAACGTGCTGGTGCCGTTTATTTGTATGCATGCTTGCATATACAAACGTATAGAGAGACTTCCAGTCTACCATAAATGAACGTGGTCTAAGTAATGTAATAAAAATCTTTACCCGAGTTACGATTAGTGTAGTTCTCACTTGATGTGTTTATTCACTAATATCCCGAACAACTTACTTACAGCCGATGTTGTGCATACAGATATTAGTGATCAGCTTAACTGGTCACCGAAAAAAATAAAGCCCTTAATATGTCATGACAACAAATTAGCAAATGTAGAAAATTCGGAAACAGCCTTTCGAAAAAATACATATGTAGAGTCGATAGCGATATCAAAGATATCGCGGAATATCATGACTTTTTCACTCACGGCAAATAATTTGGTAGCGTCATTGCAGTAGGTACTTGAAACCCCTAAGCATAATAAATAAAACGCAAAAATATGATTGATTCGGAACCCGTGGAAGCCTAACAGATTATTTGACTATCGTAGTCGCCTGCCTATAAACAATACAGGAGAGCTTATCGGTATTACGCTGTTTTCGCGCACGCAACGCACGCACACACACACACACACACACACACACACACACACAACACACCCCACACACACACACACACACACACACACGCACACAACACACACACACACGCACACACCGCGCACACAGCACACAACACACACACACACACGCACGACCGCACGCACCGCACACACACACAACACACACACACACACACACACACACACACACACACACACACACACACACACACACACACACACACACACACACACACAACGAATATCCACAGCGTTCAAAACAACTTAAAATGCAAAAAAGCATATTTTCGCGCAGCGATATCGCGCGAAAATGATGTAACAGCGAAAAAAGAATTCAGCACGCTGGAATTCACTCTGCCCGAGAGGACAGAACCCTTCTCGGCATTCGCTTTTCAAGCAAACGACCACTAAAGCTGCGTGCAAAGGCAATCGTGGGTGTTAAACAACGTACGTTAAACAACTTTGTACTTGTAGGATCGAGTCAAAACACATAGACCATATATTCAAGTTTTCTATCCCGAAGACGCGACAACGAAGGCTGATTTACAATTCATAGCGCAGGCAGCGTCGGCCCGACGAGCCTCGCTTCAACCTTAGGCTAACGGCGCCGCCTCGCGGCGTGTGTCGGATTTAGCAAAATTACACCGCTCCCCTTGCTTCCGCGCAGAATGGGACGGCCGCAGCAACGGCGCGCCGCCTGTAACCGATCGCGGAGGCCACGGCTTGTGCTGCATTAGTTTGTAACTAGATGTCGTTGCGGTGGGACGCACGTGAGGGGAATGCTCCAATTACGTGAGTATTGTGTCTGGTGGTGCCGGCCTGATGTGGAATAAATCATTCTTTGTCTGGGGTTGTAAGAGCGAGGGCGCAATTCTTCTTGCGGCCTTATCGTTGGCCGGCGTGGTGCGCCTTCGCTCCCGTCGCTGCCAAGGCCGCTCGCCGTCACCCACGACACAACATCTTTCGGCGACAAAGATGGGATCCTTTTCTTCTGCTGCGACATCGACATCGTCGACGGTTCCAGCAGAATGAAAAAGTGAGTGCCTTATTTGACCTCGCTCGAGTGTGACTGTCTGGCGTGTCTGGCGTCGCGAGGCCTAGCGTTCTTTTGTGCTGACGCTCGTCGAACCATCGCCTAGGCCTCGCCCTACTTCGTTCTTCTGCTTCTGCTGCTGCGTCGCTCTCATTCCTGCTTGGCAGCATGGGCCCCTTCGATAACCTGCCCGTTTTCCTCGAATTGCCGGGGCCGCCTCCGATTCCGTGGCATAACCGGAGAAAATTGTTTCAGGCCCATCTCGAGGCGGCTGGCGGCAGCGAGTGGAGCGACGGACGGCGCGCGTCGGCGCTCGTTAGCGTTTTAGGTAGGGAGGGCAACGGACGTATTTTGCCGAGACGGAGCAGGAGGAAGCAAGGGGGACTCCAGTAACGTAACCGACTCTAATGTGTCCAACCCTAACGTGACATACTCCGCCGCCGACTCTAGTGTGACCGCATCATCGGCTTCGGCCGTTTCAAAATTCCACCAACTCGTGGAGCAGCAAGACCGGCTCTTCGCCGCGTCCACAAACACGCTTGTTGAACTACACGAGTTCACATGCCGCCGTCCATTACAGGGGGAAAGTTTTTTAGAATTCGTGACTGTTCTAAAAGAGAAAGCCGTACGTTGCAAATTCGGTTTGACGTACGCGGAGCGCGTCCGAGATCAAATTACACGTGGAACGTCTAACCTCCAAGTTAGAGAAAAGCTGCTCGCACATGGCGAAAAGGTATATTTGGAGAAGGCTGAAGAGATTGGTCGGAGTTTTGAATCGTTGTCGTTGGTGAATCAAGCCTTCGGTTTGCATCACCATCAACTACAAGCGGTAGTAGCACGCGGAGAAGGTGGAGTCGCTCAAGATGGCGGCGTGGAGAATCAAGATGGCATGGGCCGCCGGGGAAGCTGGCGCGCTCAAGATGGCGGCATAGGAATTCAAGATGGCCTGGTCAGCCGGGGAAGCCGTGACGTCATTCTACCGGGATGGAGAAGACAAGATGGTGGCACCCAAGATGGACGTTTCCATTCGCAGTCAGCTGCAGAGTTTTGCGGTACAGTCCAGCCGAAGAAGTTTGCAGGCAAGCTTCAGTTGTGGGAACGATGCGGAAATAGATGGCATAATTCAGCATTTCAAAATTGTCCAGCCCGAAATCGCCGCTGCAACTCTTGTAACAAGTGGGAACATTTCGCGTCGATGTGCGTCAAGCCGGCACCAGTGCATCGAGTTTCATCGAAGGAAGCTACGGGCTGCGCTCCGGCGCCGGAACCTGTACAGCATCCAACATCCACGGAGATCAACTCATCTTCGAGATCTTCCGTCTTAACAGTAAGCACTTCTTCGAGGAAGTACTTATCGTACAAGCGGAAGTCAGCGTCAACAATCCTCTAAGAAAGGACTTAGTCGTAGAAGCCTAAGTCAGCGGAGTGACCATGCAACTCTTAGTCGATACCGGAGCATCCGTGTTGTTGATGACTGCCAAAGATTTCAATCGTCATTTCAGTAAACAGCATGCCCTGTCGAAGGCCTCCGTCGACTTGTGGAATTTTTCCCAGCAGCGTATGGGATCCGCGGCTCATTCCAAGCTCCGTTCAAGTCTGCAATGGTCTTGCTCCGTCACATTATACGTCACAGACAAAGGAATCGCTTTTGGGACTCGACGCCATCCAGCATTGGGTATTCAGATCGACGGGCTTGGTGGACAGCTTCGTGTGTGCAGTGCAGTGTCCCGTGAACGTGCCCCCGGGTTTCGAACATCTCTTCAACGGCGAGTTGGTCTCGTCAAAGACGTCTCGCATAATCCAACGGCGGCCAGGTGGACTCCAGTTGCATCTAAGCTACGACGATTGCCTCTTGCTCTCGTGATCCAGTGTCCAGCGAGCTGACGCCTCGAGGACAATTTATTGAACGTGTCGACGCCTCGGAGTGGGTTTCGCCACTCGTCGTCGTCCGGAAAAAGAACGGTGACATTCGGCTGTGTGTGGACCTCCGGGAAAGAATAGGCAATTATCATTGATGGATATCCTTTGCCGCATGTCGAGGAGCTGTTGCAGATGTTTCAGGCTGTTTGTTTTTCTAAGCTCGACTTAGCGTCGGCTTATCATCAGTGTTGCTGGAAGAGGGCAGTAGGACTTAACACCCTTTGTGACTCATAGGTATTCAGGTTTAAGAGGGTGTGTTTTGGTCTGGCGTCGGCGCCTGGGGTCTTTCAAAAAATGATGTCCAGATCTTGAAGAATTGCAAAAATGTCATTTGCTATCTTTATGATATTCTTGTGTGGGGAAAGACTCAGTCTGAGCATTGCGCGAGCTTGGTGGAAGTCTTAACATGTATAGCAAACAGTGGCATGAAGTTGAACGAACAAATGTCTTTTTTCGGTCAAAGAACTTGACGTTTTGGGTCACAGATTTCGGCTGAGGGCATCTAACCTTTAGGGAAAGCAAAGTAAAAGCTATAGTACATGCTCCGGCTCCTACGAACATAAAGTCACTGCAATCATTTTTAGGTCTTGCAGGATACTATGCCAAGTTCATAAAGAACTATGCAGAGATAGTTGAACCACTGCGCCTCATGCTCAGCAAGGGTCAGACGTTTTGTTGGTCTGAGATGCTCAGCGCAGTTTGATCAGTTGAAAAGCGTGCCTCCCGTGTTCTCCTGTCGTGAATGTCTTTAATCCTGACTTGCCTGTAGTAGTTAACTACCCAGGCATCTGATGTGGGAATTGGCGCGGTACTACAGCAGCGGTATGGTTCTAGGCTTGAAAACCGCAGCATTTGCGTCCTATAACTTTTCGGAGACTAAGATAAAAATAGTCTGCGGGAGAGAGGCGAAGCGCTGGCTTGTTTTGTTTCGCGTGTGAAAAGTGCACATTCCTTTTTGGGGTAGAACGGTTCCGCTTAGGACATGACCATCAGGCTATAGTTGCTCTATTAGCCGCAGCAGATGCAGGTCGGAGGACCTTTTAGGGATTTCAAGGTGGTCAGCGCGTCTGCTGTACTACAATTTTGACATCGAGTACTGGCAACGAATCAGAAAATATGGTGGCTGATGCTCTATTGAGATTACCCATTCAGACCAGCCAAGAACTTGTACTTGTTAAGGAGGAAGAGATAGTGTCGTTGGTAACATCAGTAGTCGATAAAGAAACCGTGCAGCTGGCAACGAAGCCAGATGTGACGTTAAAGAAGGTAGCAGAGTATGTGTCTAAGGGTTGGCCAGATAAGAAAAATGTACGCAGTGAATTAACAGCTTATTTTCATGTAAAGGATGAAATTTCTGTGGTGGACTGTTTACTCATGCGTGATGACCGTGTAGTTATTCCTTGTGTACTTGTAACTTGTACCTACGTTCCTCCAGTTAGCACTTGAAAATCATCAAGGAATAGTACGTACGAAACAACTTCTCCAGGAACGTTACTTCTGGCCTCAAATGGATCGAATGTTGAAGAACATGTAAAGCATTGTCACGTTTGTCAGCTGGCAGACAAGTCTGCTAAGCCTCATGTAGCTCCGTTGCAGCCAGTGGAATGGCCTGAAGGGCCTTGGCAAAAGTTGGGAATGGACATCGTCGGTCCGTTAGATGTGTCGTACCCCCGATTTCTTGTTACACTAGTCGATTGCTACTCTAAGTGCCCTGAGGTTCTGGGCACAAATTCCATTTCAACTGAGGATGTCATTAGGTTGTTGGACTGGTCTTTCAGTCGGGAAGGGCTCCCTGATGTTTTAGTGACGGATAATGGACCCCAGTTTGTCTCCAAACAAATGCAAGAGTATCTAAAGGAGAAAGGTATCCGCCACGTGTTCTCGTCGAATTATTACCCTCAGGCTAACGGCCAGATTGAACGGTTTAACAGGGTTCTCAAAGAACATTTACAGGTAGCCAGACTTGAAGGCAAGGATGCTTCGAAAAGCATTACACAATTTCTTGGGTCGTATAGGGTCACACCACATTCAGGGACATGTATACCTCCAGCTTTTTTGCTGCATGGACGTCAGTCTCGTTCCAAAGTGGATATTAGCAACTTCAGGATACGTAAAAAGGCAGCAGAATCGGACAATTTCCTGCCTCATGTTCGGAATGAGGTCTTCACGAAGCAGCATAAAGCTAAACAGTACTTTGACAGAAGGAAAGGTGCGCAGCAGACCCGCATAAAGGTAGGAGATGTCGTGAAAGTAAAATTCCGTAAGCAAGGATTTCTGAAGTATAGTAAGCCGTTGACAGTGCAGGCTCAGGTTGCACCTTTCACTTTCAAGCTCAGTGATGGAAAGATCTGGAACGCTTCAAAACTCACAGTCATTCCGAAAGGAATTGAGGTTGGCTCGGCACCGTATTCCTTTGAAAATGTTGAACTCTCTTCGAGGCATAAAGAGTTTTTATACTCTTCGTCTAACTTAGACATTTGTGACAGTCAGTCCCCTAGTCTACCGTTGACAGATGGGGCAAACCCCAGGGTCCAGACAGACTCTGATCTGTCAGAGCTTCCTTCCAGTGCAAGGTCTGGATCCGTTGTTCCTGAGGAAACGATAGAATGTCAGGAAGAAAATAGTGAGCAAACAGATCCAAATAACCATGTAGACAACACAAGGGAAAATGAGGGGGCGTCTGGGTCGTCAGATAATTCAAGTTCAACGTCTACGCGTCCGCGCCGTAAGACTAAGCGGCCTCAGTGGCTTGGCGACTATGTGCGGTAGGGGGTAGACGTAGGGTTCATGCCTTGTGTCATGTTGGACGTGTCATGTCTTGTGTTGGGTCGCATATCACCATTGAAAGTGTTTTTGGACGGTTTTTCTTAATGGGTCTTAAAAAAATGTCTTACTATATTGCGTGTCGTGTGTGCAACTTACAGGAGTGTGCGCGACTTCGCTATTCATACTTCCACTGCTCCTACTTTTGTGGGACAGTGGGACTATAGTGCTTTTTTGGGACTATGTAGGACTGTCGTGTGCGACTGAGTGCTTTTGTGTGGCTCAAGTGTAAGGAAGATGCAGACATTCTTTAAGCACGGGGGAATGATGTGGAGTATGTATTTCACAGAGTGTGCGAGCTTCTTTTGCACGGGGAGATGATGTGGTGTAGTGGCGCCCTCTAGTGGAGCGCCCGCGCACTGTGTGCGCTTGTGTTGTATTAGTTTGTAACTAGATGTCGTTGCGGTGGGACGCACGTGATGGAAATGCTCCAATCACGTGCGTAGGGTGTCTGGTGCTGCCGTCCTGATGGGAAATAAATCATTCTTTGTCTGGGGTTGTAACAGCGATGTCGCACTCCTTCTTGCGGGCTTGTGCGTGGGCCGGCGCGGTGCGCCTTCGCTCCCGTCGCTGCCGAGGCCGCTCGCCGTCGCCCACGACACAACAGGAATCAAAAACAGACAAATCATAGCGATGGAACGTTTACAGAAGGAACGGCGTTCCCTTTGCCGTTCCTTCCTAAACGGAACAAGTTACCGTTACAGTTCCACATACCTTTAACGGAATGTTGGCGTTCCTCCGTTCCTACCAAAAGGAACTAGTTCCAGGAACGCCGTTCCTTGCAACACTGGGAGCCAGTTTCCATTGGTCGCCATTCTTCATGTGCGTTTTTTTAGCTACGGATTTTTGCAAAAAATGAAGGAGACTTACACTAACGCGTAAGACTTGAAGGTGTTGTGACTTCCTCTTTCTCATCTCGTGCGGCAGACGACGCAAATCATCATCATTCTTTACGCTTGTAACGAGCGGCCGCATGCTCATGTGGCAGCGCCGGCTCGCGCCACTTCTAATAGTAGATGCCATTAAAGCCTCATCCTCTTCATACGTGGAGCTCCGGTTTCTGAGCATCTCGCCGCAGCTGGAGGACCCAGAGGTCCAACACATGGTGCCGAAACACGGGACTTCTAGCCGACGCCAAGAACGGAGCCGCGAAATCAGAGGAAATGACGCGGCGCCTGCGATCTTGGCGAATGTTCCCAGCTGTGTGCGACCAAATGAAACCGCAACTTCGACGACGCCTTAGACTACGGGTGCGATTGGATGGCCTTCTAGCGGAAGAGGAAGGCCACATAAGAGGAAATCTAGAGGCGACACCATCTGCAGTAAGTGTACTGCTCGAGCCAATCGGCGCACTTTATGCACAAATTTAGAAAGTCGACGACGCGATTTTTGAGGAGACACCAGACGACTTGCTAGAGAGTGAAACGTTAGACGCCGGGCAGTACCGCGAAAAGGTTGTCACCTTGACGGCTAGTCTACGTTTGAAGATGCAGGAATGCCGGCCTTCGACACCACGCCCGGCGACCGTTCATCCAATACCAACGGGCAAGCGCACATCCCCACAAGTAGAACATCCACCACAGGACTTAGACGCACGGAAAATATCTCGGGTGCCTCTAGGAGCTGCTTCGAGTCCTGTAATTCTAACGGCTACTTTGAACCACCAGCTTCAATCCGTGGAAACCTGGCACCCAACGAAAGCCCGACTACCACAAGACTCCGCGTGTATGAACGGGGTCCTCATTGGAGAAGGGTCCACTACTGAAGAAGCGATCGAGATGCCAAATAATGAGATGAACTTCCGAGAAGCTGCAATGACTACATGTATGTTGGCCAGCAACGACCCTGTTGTATCTGACGCCTCAGAACAAGGACTGGCTTCACAGAGAAAATCATTTTGCTCGCCTTCTAGAACCTCAAAAGTGGTAGTACTTCATTGCAACAAAGAGTCAGACATCTTTCCCTTCACGCCCCAGATAATTCATTACTACAGAAAACAGGCTTCAAAGGATGCAGGACACTTTCGTGAGCCAACGTCTGTAAAGCAGACCGAGTCGAAAGGACACCAATGCCAAAACAAGGCAGACGCCATTCCGAGCGCAAAGTGAGGTATCCAGGGAAAATTGATGCGCTGCAGAAAACGAACAAAACAGAAATGAAGACAACAAGCCTTCCAAGGAGGAAAACACGAAGCAAAGGCAGCAAAGGCAGCAAAAGCACGCTCTCATCAAAGGTCCGATACCTGCAAGAAAGGTTTTCCGTTCACAGCAACATTCCCTGGTTTAGAAACCATTCCTGCTCACACCCTCACAAATCGCCTCTGGCTTGCAAAACACCGTGGACAAATGGGTAAGAAGCAGCAAGTTAGGCGGTATAAACACCGATGGCGGAGAAAGCGCCCTGTGGATGTTAGAGGAATGATGCTCTTAAATTTCACCTGGAACGTCTCCCAAAAAAGACACTGATTGAAAAATAACAGTATCGTTCTACTCGGCGAAACACGACGTCCAAGACAACTATGGACCTTGGCACGAATAGAAGTGCTCATAGGTGGACGGGATGAAGACGTCACGACCAGCTCTTTACGTTTGCCCTGCGACACTACAGTCAAGTTTCCCGTACCGCTATTCAACCTTTGGAAGCCACCTAGGGTCATCTGTCGGCGGGAGAGTATGTTGTGACTTCCTCTTGTTAATCCCTTGTAGCAGACGACGCAAATCATCATCATTCATTACGCTTGTCACGAGCTGCCGCATGCTCATGTGGCAGCGCCGGCTCGCGCCACTTCTTCTAGTAGATGCCATTAAAGCCTCATCCCTCTTCAGACGTGGCGCTCCGCTTTCTGAACATCGCGCCGCATCTGGAGGACTCAGAGGTATAACAGAAGGTAGCGAAGCTGCACGCAGCCTTCATGTCCATCACGACGGCTGAAGTCCCCTATTGCAGCCCATTTCCTTCGTCTTCGTTGCGGCAACGACCTTTACTCCATCATTGTTGTTACAAGTGTGAGCTTCCTTCATTTTTTTGGAAGTGATAATCATTGAACATCACCTTGGAGGAGCGTACGGTATGGCTTGTCATTCCCGTTCCGAGCAAGTGTCGCCACGGTTATGGTGGACGCTGTCGTTTTTTGCCCATTTTGGTCAATCTTCCCAAGTGAGTATGCTTGACTTGACAAATGTGCGCCGGGGACGCTTCGCGGCCGTCGTGAGGCACGCACACACGAGCGCTAAGCATTTTCTTGGTTTTGTTAACTGCCGGGTGGTCCCCGCGAGGCACGCGCTCACGTGCGGGCGCACTGCCATTTATTGCTATTTTCAACTGCGGACAAGACAAATTGCGCTTTGCTATGCAGCTTCGCTGTTAAAAACGCAAGCCGAGACCTGCTCTTTAGTGACAGGTTTACGTGTGTAGCTCTCAGCTATGTGCCCCTGTTTACCGCAATTTTCACAGCGAATGATACCTTCGGCAATTCTGAAGTCGGTAGCACACTGCCCCGTTTTCCCGCGGATGAAGCAAGCGGGGCTTCTCTTCTTAGGAGGATCCACTTGGGGTTTTACTTTACTGTCGTCCTTGATCGGCCCCAAGTTTGTCAGTACCTGTGCTTCAAGGGAGCGACCGCAGGCTTCAGTGATTTCTTTGGGCGACTTCCAATCCCTTTCTTTTATGGATACGACCTTATGAAGGGAGCAACAATTTGCAAATTGCTCAGTGTTCATCTTTTGGCGTAAGGCGTCGGATGTTTTGCAAACATTACACGTTTCCTGCCATGTGTCGAAACAACCGGAAAATCGCGCAGCGAACTGACTTCCGGTTTCCCCGTCCTAAGCTTTAGCCTGACAAAAATTGTCATTGTTCTTCTGAGAGGTAAAGCGGAACCGCTGAAGGACTGCCAGGTTGACTTTTTGGTAGTCCGAAGTATCTTTTGACGTCATCCTTCCGTTGACGGGGGTCGCGTTTCCTGTGAGGTACGGGCTTAGCACTATGGCTCATTTATCGTCCGGCCAGTTTTGAGCTTTAGCTACCATCTCAAACCTTAAAGGGACACTGAAGTGAATTTGTCAAGCTCCCGTTTTTGCTTGCACTACGTAGAATGGCTCAAATTAGCGCACTTTTCATCGTTTATCCAGTTGACAAATCGGTAATTATTTTACAAAGCGCGAAAGAAGAAAAACTACCATGCGCGGTTTGCGGCGGCCGCACCAACTAAGGCTTTGACGTTGGGAGGAGGGGGCACCGTGATTGGACGATACCCACGGTTAGCAATCAAACAAGTTTCGGTTTCGGTTCTGTAAAACACAACCAATGGCGTTGTTGGATGGGCATTCTCAATATCTCAATAATCATCGTACCGCGCTTCTTTCATGTTGTCGGCTGTAAAATGCATAAAATAAGCCTCCCAGGACGGCTTGGAATCGTAGCATTCACTATAGCCAAGGCCTACGCAGTGCATGAACGCCCTCCGCGTCCCGCAGACGCTCAAATGCCATGCGTTTTTTCCCTATATTTGGAGGTTGCCTCACTCATGCCTGTATCGTAAAAAGCGTGTTCGCACCAGGTCAAGGGTCTGTTCATTCTGGCCTGTGCCCACTGCCCGCAAGCAGTCGGTGCTTATGGCAACAGCACGCCAACGAGAACTCGCTAGCGCGCCAGTGCCAGCCTGCGCGCGTTCTGTGAACTAGTCCATGGAGCAATGAACGTTGCGACCCAAAAAAAGGTGAACTCAGTATAGAAAACATCGGAGGAAAACGAAAAAGTTAACTTATAAAAAAAAAGCACGTACCCGCGGGGATTCGAACTCGTGACTTGCAAAACACTTGCGCTGACACAGCTAGCGCTCCAAACGTCTCGGCCACAGGCGAGCACGGCCGACACTGAAAATATAAGATATATAATGTATACCCAGTTTGCACTTTTATTTAGTTTTAGCATTCCAAGAAACTTAGGTGACTATTTGTTGTTTTGCGCTCGTGCAGTAAGCATCCCCCAAGTTTCCACAATACCTCACGTCTAGCAATTGCATTTCTTAGACCGAAAAGCGTTCGCAGTGCGTAGTCGTGCTGCTGACCGCTGTGCTTGTCCGCCCAGCGCAAAAAAGTGCTTCCCGCGCCCTAGTTTTTACGCTGTACGGTAAAAATATCAGTTGATTTTATTTCATTAGTACCTATATTGACTTCGCTGACTCTTCTCCCGCCTTCAAGAGGCCTTATATTTTCCTACTGGCGTACGTACCAGTCAGCGAAGCGTCGCATGTGCGCTTGTGCAGCGCTTGTGTGAAGCGACCTTGACTTGGAACTAGATACAGTGTCCAAACTAACCAAGTAAAGATAGGCAAATTCTTTCATTCACAAACGTGTCCTGGCTTCGTTTCAACTGAGCGAACGAATTGCGACGACCCGTCGGCGGCCGGCGGACGAAACGCTGGGCCGACTGACTCAGTCCGAAGGCCGGGGAGCCGTGCAGTAGCGCAGCCAATTGCGAGCTCGGCTCCTCCAGACGTCACACGAAAACGCCACAAAAAATGGGCGAGCGTAAAGAGAGGAGGACAGCATTTTCGAATTAATTTTTCTACTAAATAAAATCACGTAAACGCGCCCAGAGTGGTCGAAACATGGCCTGGGGACTCCGGACTACAATTTGCGCTAGTAATCCCGCAATGTTTACATATCACTTCAGTGTCCCTTTAAGAGATATGCGTCAGGGTCACCTCTACGGTCGTCAAATAGAAAATGAAATGATGTGGGCTTTTCGACATGGCAGTTACTGGCTGTGGTTGTGCTACCACGAATTTTGTGAACTAGTCTGCGCGTCCGCCTGGGGCCTATCATATAGCCGGTGAGCTGAGCTGTAAACTCTCCTGGCTTGCGCACTCCACATCTGCTGCGGCCTTCAGAGTTTCACGTTCTGCTGCCCCTTCATCACGAAACTGGTCCTGCTCCGAGTTTACCCGTCCGGGCAGCTCGAAAACGCGGAGTCCCAGCTTCTTTCTATTTCTATTCCCCTCCATGTCGACTTTCAGTCTTCACGGCTGTGGCGCTAGGTTTGTTATCCTTTCGATATATTTTCAGAGGTCGTGTTGCGGACGTCAGTTGTGATGACATTAACATTCGGTTGTTGAACCACGAAACTCGTACTCGAGGCCAATGAAGACAGGGCCACGTACGAAAGTGAAACGTTAAGGAATTCTCTATGTAAAGCGGAGAAACAGGGTGAAAAACACGGAACGGAAGTTGAAAGAAATGAAAGAATAGAACAGAAAGGGTGACTTAGCGCGGGAGAGCCCTACACTGTCCCATTTCATAGACGATCGGGAGATACAGGACCCACGTCAAAGAGCACCGGTACGTGCTCACATCTGTTGTCCGCTGTAACTTGTGGCCGGTAATCCGTTTTGTCGCAGTCTCAGGTGACGTCGCTGGTTCCCACGTCGTCCAAAATGGCAGGCAGAGTATGCCGGTGCAGCAAAAAAAATGGATTTGCCCTGCAGCGGCGAGCACGGGCGGCCCGCGCTATGCCACAAGCCCCCGTGATCAGGCGATATAGATAGCGAGGACCCGGCGGCGTATTTCCAAACGCTTCGCTGCACATCTCCCCACGTGACGTCCGTATTCGCGCGATGCAGAACGTTAATTAAACGGGGTCACAAGCTTCGCGCGGAACGTGAGCGCCCTATAACATACCACATCACCTTTACAAGAAAAGCAAGCACAACCTCCCCTCGCGGGAACCCCTGTGTAGATGCGACGCATGGGCGGAGCGGCGAAGGGACCGCGTTTTATAGCGCGCATAACGTTGAGGGGACTGCGTAAGCCGGTCCCAGTCGATGACGACGTTCGCGTACTTGTAAAGTGGCGTGGACTCTAGGTGTTTGAGCCAAGCGTGGATGTTGCTTCGCCGGAGAACGGCACACCGGTTATATGCGCAGCGCGCCCGAAGGAGAGGAAACCGCGGAAGAGAGAGTACTGCACATGCGCCGGCACCAGCGCGTCTGCCGCGGCTATGACGCAACGTGCCGCGGCTATGACGCAACACAATCCAACACAATCCAATATTGCTAGTGTTGTTATTACTGCCTAAACATTTTCTTCGTGTGTAACTTGTAAAACCTTCGTATAGTAAATTTGGTCAGCATCGAGCATACATCACCATCATGATCAGCCTACTCAATTTCACTGCAGGACCAAGGCCTCTGCCATTGACCTCCAACATCTTTTGTCCTGCGCTGCTGGAATGCACTGTTCCGCCCGCATTTCTGATTGCATCCCACCATCGGGTTAATGGTATTCCCCTTATTCTAGACGCATCTCTTGGTATCCCCCCTGTTCCCCTTTGTCCATCGGTTGGCGGTTCGTTTCATTACATAACCTGCCCAAGCTCATTTCTTTTTCTTTATTTGAAAAACTACAACCTTTACTTTAACTATAACTTTACTAACTTTACCTTTAACTAAAACTTTAGTTCTAACTTTGGTAAAGAACATGTAAACACCCGAGAGTAGGCTGATGGGTCGGCAATTCTTGAGGTCATTGGTATTTCCCTTCGTATGAATCTGAATACTGTTGACGTTTTCAAGACTATGGGCACTTTTTGAGTCCTGAAGCATTCCTAGCATAGTACAGCAAGCTTTTCCCGTACAATATCCTCTCCCTCCTTCAAAAAATGCACGGCTAAGCTATCGTCACCCCCAGCTTTTCTATTTTTGTGCCTCTGAGAGCCTTTCTTACAACCTATTTAGTTAGTAGTGGGTCATCGCAAGTTCAGCTTCTACGCGCAGTAGTTTCCGCTCGTCTAACGTCACTGGCATACAGCCTGATGTAGGATCGTTCTGCTGCCTTTATTATCTCGTTCGAGCTGTGCGTAATGTTACCCTGCTCGTCCCTGAGTCCGTACATGCTGTCTTTGCCGATGGATAGCTTTTTCATAGTTGCTTCCAAGTTTCCCCCTATTTACATCGTTTCCTCGATCACTGCCACGTTATACGCACCAATTTCCTTTCTTTTACTTCTGTTTATCCCCTTCGGCAGCTCGGCTAATTCAATCTGATCTGCCTTACTTGACACTTTTAAGTTCGTACGTTTGGCAACTAGTTCCTATGTTTTCTTAGTCCGTTTTTCAGTTTGTTCCCTGCATGTTACTTCTCCCACAGCTGCTGGTGAATCTCCGATTGTCTCTGTTAGGTTGTCATTTAGTCTGTCTGCACTGACTTGCACTGTCTGCACTGACTGTTCTGCTCGTTTAGAAGAGCGAATTTGTTTTGAAGAGCTACTTAAGCTCCTGCGATCTGGATCTGAATAACTCCATGCGGGGTTTCTTAGTCTTCACAAGTTTCCTTTTTTTTATTTTGAGATGTAGCCTTAGCCTGCATCTAACCATCCTGTGGTCGCTACTCCTAATCTTACTTTTCACCTCTACGTTTTGCACAATACATTGGTTGTCATTTAAAATGAAGTCAATTTCGGTTTTTGTTGTACCGTCTGCATTTTTCCACTGTATAAGAATGTGTTCATCAATCTCAGGTTACTTCTCTGCAAAACCCCCAAGTGTATCTCATCGACTGCTGCGATTGTCTATTCCAAAGTTTCCCACTGACCTTTTTCCCATTTCCTTTTAATCAACCTTCGCGTTAAAGCATCCCGTCACAATCGTGAACTGCATTGTTGTCCTCTTCATTGCTGATTCGACGTCCTCATAAAGGCTGCCTACGGCTTCATTATCATAGCAGGTTGCTGGCGCACAGGCCTGTATTAACTTTAATTTGTATTGCTGGTTTAGCTTGACCACAACAGCCGCAGCTCTTTTGCTAATACTAAAAAGCTCCTTCACATTCCCTGCAATTTCTGTGGTGATTAAAAGCCCTACCCCGTGTTCTTTCTTCTTTTGGGGTTCGCTGTAGCCCAGAATATGCCGGCTAGTGAGCTCCATGAAGCCTTCTCCTTTCCTTCCAACTTCGCGTAATTCTATAATATCCCACTAATTGCCCAAGAGCTCCTCTAGTAGTACAGCTAAGCTTCCCTCGCTAGACAGAGTGCGTGCGTTGAACGTTGCCGGGGTGAAGTTCCAAAGGAGACCTGTCCGGACCCAGAGAATCTTAGCACCCTCGGCTGTATCGTTGTTCTGACCGCGGTCGTGGAAAGGTGCTCTAGAGCTGCTGGGAACTGAGGACAAAAACAAGCCAGGTGAAAATACGGTCAAAAAGATGCACTCGGCTTAGCTCAGCTCACCTTGGACATGCAAAGCAAAAGCTAGGCTTAGACTGGTCGAGTCTTGGTTTCGCTTGGTTAACCTTTGATGTAGCTGTATTATACCGACCACGGCTCAAAGCTGTTCGGTTCTGTGAAACGCTCACAAAAGGAGTCCCGGCCTCGCTTTCATCCTAGGCGAACGTGGCACAAGATGAGTCACATCACCCGAGACGCCCCTGCGGCGCATGCGTGGGAGGCTGTGGGTTTGGTCGGCTGTCGACCAGCTGAGCTGCCGCGCTCCGTCGCGGCCGTCACGAGAGCGGCTGCGATGTGAGCAGAAAGACTTAAAATGGGGCCTTTTTGTGCGCAGCGCCGACATCGGGCCTGGCGAATCACGCGATGCGCTTTGAGGGGTGTGTTCCCCGGGGTGGGAGGGGGGAGGGGGGGGGGACGGTTGTTTTTGGTCAAAAGGCTAACCTGAGCATCCTCAGCGAAACCGCCGGACGAAAGTAGTAAAGCTTTGCATGCAAACAAAGCAACGGCGGATAACGGTCTGCGGCTCATCTTCCCCGCTTTTCGTCGCGAGGAAGATGATAATTGCACACGTCGCGCCTATTCCTTGTAGGCGACGCTATCCAACCTACATCATCGTCCGCGATCTCTGCTGTAAGTCGATTTCAACCCTTGTTGCAATGAAGACAAATCATAGGAATGCAACAGTGTTAATAGCCGAATCTAAACGTACAATTCCGCTCCGGGGGCCACCCCAGCACTACCGCTAAGGATAGAGCCGATAGGTATAAACTTCCATATGGGTATATAACAGCCCAGCGCATACCGAGTTTTCCGAAACTATGGCCGCCAATCAAACCAGGTAAGTTTATATGTTGGGTTTAGTACAAACGCCCCGCGCACTCGAGTTACATTTCGAAAGAGGATTGTATTTTACAGTAGCTTTCCCGCGATTTATAATTCAGTTCCTGCGTTTATTGTTAGGGTAATACACCCGATAGCACGCAATAAAACGTATTGTAAATTTATAAATTAGTACAACGTCCCAATGGAAGCATCGCCGCTTATCTGTGCGGCTAGTTTGTTAGTAATAAATAAACGTTAATTTATCAATTTTCACCTAGTGTTTCGTAAATCCTAGTCTAAATTTATTCAGGCTGCGCACAATGCTCAGCACTTGGCCAGGAGGGGTTCAAGCAAAGAGAATATGTCCCAGCGATATTTCCTAGGGTCATTAGTCGTTTCAACGTGGGCTAATTTCCTTGGGGATCACTTTGAGGACAAGCACTCTAAAGTACATCACGCTGGCGGTAGAATGCTACCTAAATGGTACTGTCTGCCTAACACCTCAGCCCGTGACAACGCACACAGAAAACCTAGCTGCAAATTGTCTGAAGCCAGATAAAAGGGCTTACCATCAGCTGTACTTCTAAATGTTGCACTGCACACTGTAATATTACGAGCAATTTTCAAAGAATATTTACATCTTCCCCATGAGCTACCACAAATGCGCAGCAAGCCATCTTTCAACCAGGGTGTGCAAAGTCTGCATAGTGCAGGCCCCAGTCTTTGAACCTCAAATTACAATTACATGCAACAACCCCAGCAGACATTCGTCAAGGAGCACCCACCATTGCTTATTGGACGGCTTAATACTGACGATTACATCATTTATTCAGAGAAATCGGCTGTCAAACGTGGCACACACACGCTTGAGAAGAGGAAAAGTAATGGAGTCACGACTTTACCAGGAAAGAAAATGTCTAGAAACATGACTTCGAACGACACAAAGCATTTATTTATTTATTTTTATTTATTTATTCATATACCCTCCGGGCCGAAGCATTGCAGAGAGGAGCGGGTGTAGAAGGTTTGGGGAAACCAAAAAGCAGCATATAAGAAATACAAACATACAATGGCAGTCTCAAAAGTAAATGAACATTGACACTTCTTCCGGTTTCCTGCAAGTTTAGGGTCATATCAGAAGCTGTAAGCCTCATCGTGAACTCACGTTTTGTCAAAGTAACCATTGGTATAAGGAGCAAGGTTTCCTTATGCCCAGCTCTTCGTGTGACATAATGGCGTTGCATAGTGGGTGTCAATTTCGGTTAATAAACGCATTTGGAGTTAATTTGGAGTCACTTGTCACGACATTTCGAAAGGTTTCACTAGTCGGAGCAAGTATTCTATTCATTACGACAGTTAGGTCTCTCTGTTTTTTGTCATAAGAGTATACCAGGAAAAATGTTTGTTTTTTTTTATCTCATGGCATTCACTGTGCGTATGCGCGTTCAAAAAACGCCGCCTAAAAATTACAGAAATGCCCTTAGTCAACTTGAGAGAGCCGGTTTTAAAATCTCTGCTCAAGTCACACTCAACAGAATGGAAACTGTATAGTCAGGTAGAAAAGTCACTCAAAAGTGAAGCAAAAATTTATGAAGCAATATTGTGCAGACAGTCTCGAAAAAGACATTTTTTGCGATTTGGGCGCCTCAAATTGGAAGGTACTTTCTCTTCACGTCACGTGTGTAAAAAAACTCCCCCGCACCTCCCCGAAGGGAATCGTGCAGAAATGCGAATGCATTGGGTGCACCGATGCGTGTGCTGCGAGTAATGGCGTAATTAATGACGAGAGTGTGAGCGTAATCATTTATTCATCTGCACATGTCTGTGTTATCGTTGTACCTGACGGCCACAATCACTGCCTTGTGATCGCTAAAGTGCACGGTCAAAGGGTCTTTGAGAAGCATGCGCGCGTCACAGTTTCACGTGAAGACCAGATCAATGCAACTCCTGTGAATGGTAGTGGGGCACGTGTCGAAGCCGGCAGAGAGACAATGCATAGAGTGCCTGGTCTGCATGTACTCGACCAGCCACTCGCCACTCTTCTTGCGCACGTCAACGTTGAAGTCGCCAACCAAGACTATGGGGTCAGAGGGTTTGGAGCGCACGCGCACACTTTCCATAGCCGCGTCCAGAAATGCATTCGCATTTACGACGACGACGACGACGAAGGCAAAACTACGAGGCGTGAGCGCACGTGCGCGCGCTCACGTGCGCTCGCGCTGGAGGAATGCAGGCGCACGCCGGCCAACGGAGCAAGACAACCCCCCGCTAATAAATGCATTCGCATTTAAAACGACATTCCTTTACAACATTCGAAAAAGAAGTAGAAGTCTATTCAAATGTCGCCCCTGGGAAACTTTACCAGTCTTGGTGACGGTCTGTGGGGACACTACACCGAGCCCCCGTACATAAGAAGTATCCGACAGTGGAGAGGTGTTAAAAATTGGCGCGTAGGAATCATTACGGGGGCTGTCAGAGCCTTGATCAAACTCGCCTTGAGGAGCTCCTTGTTTGAATGCCGGGCAAGAAACTCCTGGAACTTTCTGAGCGTGCGGAACATTAATGGATTTCCAAAACAGCCTCTATTTTTTCGACATCATGTGATTTTTTCAACTTTCTCCCAAACTAATCACGCCCTAACCGAGACCCGCAACACAGTCAATTTTCCCTCATGGTCTGCCATATTGTTGCCGAAACCTCAAAACTTGTTCCGGTTTTTTGTTGTCTTATCTAGAAAAAGGATGCGCCACTAACATCAAACTTTGTGTTCCTCCTTACTAAATATCTACATATTGCTACATTGCTACATATATATACGTTATGAGCGGCAGCGGGCTTTGCTACCGATGCAATTGGTAATTGCCCAATTTCCATGGTCAAATTTATTTTGTTGTGGTGAGTAAATATACTTGAAACACATTTCCAAGTCGAAGGCCTCAACCATTTGGTTAAATTTCCCCTTAGTAAGAATCATTGTGCTGCGGTGGCGCAAGGGTAGCGTGCCCGTCTAGCATTGAGGAGGACCCTAGTTCAAATCACCCCCAGAGCAAAATTTACCCGATTTTTCTTTCACTTCAATTGGTCCCTCTGTTTATGGGTGTGTCGCTTAGAAATGCGGCGTCTTTCTGGGCTTTCCTTGACTTCATCTTCATCCGTGTAGTAGTCGGTCAATGTTTTAAACGCTAAACTCAGTATTTTAAACCAACACTTCTAAATTCAAACCCGCCATACTAAATTAATAGCAGTTTCTGTTTAGGTCGTCTGCTAATAGGAAAGGAAATCACGCTTATCACCAAAAAAAAAAACAATCCACGAAAGTACCCGGCGTGACTGTACCTCTTCGTCAGTATTCCTCTTTTTTTTTATTGTGGTTTGTACTGGAGCTGTCATTAGTGCTGCTGTTTTGGCGACCTATGATTTTAGTTGATCGAGATTCCTTGTGACTGTTTACAATATCTTTAGGCGTTACTAATTACTAGACAAGAACTATTAGCGATGGACCTTGTCTGTGAGCAGTATTTATTTGGTGGTTCATAAGCCCCGAAACTACATGTGGCCCAACAGGCACGGCGATGAGTGAACAACTACGAAATAAATTACCCTCTTGGCGGTTCGTTAGCTTCCGCAGCTCTGAGTTAACCACGCTATGAACGCTGCGAGTGTTGGTGCGACAAATTCTGTACAGGTTCCGGGAATATAACTGTGTCATGGGAAGAAAACTCAAGGCACATGCCACCATAAAAGGCGACGGCGAAGAAAACCAATCAGTCTACACGAGAGGTTCGAATCTCCCCGGGGACATTCATTTTTTGGCCAATCCTCCCTTGTGGGTACGTGCCAGAAACTTTGAGGGCATCGTCACCAACAGAGTGAGTGAGTGAGTGCTTTGTTGATATAGAAAGTGGAAGAGAAGTGGACTGGGGATATTTTGAACTTATTTGGGAGTTCACCAGCATACATACAACCCCGTCCGGGCGAAGGGGAGAGGGGGAATGAAAGGGGATAGGAAGAACAAACGGGGAGAGAGAGAGAGAGAGAGAGAGAGAGAGAGAGAGAGAGAGAGAGAGAGAGAGAGAGAGAGAGAGAGAGAGAGAGAGAGAGAGAGAGAGAGAGAGAGAGAGAGAGAGAGAGATAAGGAGTGTGTAAGACTGCCCGGCAGCTAGGCATTCAACCCGTTCGATTTCGTTCGCATGGTTTGCGAGCGCGTGTAGTTTCATTCGGGTATACCCAGTGCTCCGGCGTGTGCAATCCAGTGTCTAATGTTGATAAGTCTGGCGGTGCCACACCGACGAAATATAAATAGCGATGTGCAAGTTCATATCCATGCAAAATAAGCATTCTATTGATCCTGTGAAGGCACATCTCGCCTTCGAGTTTTACCGATTCCTATCAAAGGGCGATCAACCACGTTTTTTTTATTTATTTATTTATTTATTTATTTATTTATTTATTTATTTATTTATTTATTTATTTATTTATTTATTTATTTATTTATTTTGTAGTGGGGTTTATTCAGAGAGCCAAGGCACCGACAGGATCAAGCACGGAGGCCGAAGAAGCTCGAGCAGCAGAAGAAGCGGGCGAAGCCAGAACTGAATTCGATCGCTCTGGGCATGCTGCACGCATGATGCGTGGGGATTTTCCGTGGGGATGGTCCTGGTTCAGCTTGAATTCTGGCTTGAGCTTGAAACCCGTGACCTTGACCTCTCTTCTTCCTTACAATCTTTTTATTTATTTATTTATTTATTTATTTATTTAAACAATAATTCGGACCAGGAAAGGGCCTAAGCAGTATTGGTGGTGTTTCATTGCGGGAAGACTAATTACACAGGTTCTAACGGGTAAAAAACGTGTGAGCAAGGCAGTACAAACTTATTTAGAACATATGTGAGAAATGTTTTTTTTTTTTAATCAAACATTTCATCAATACATTTCAACATACTACTGGAAGAAAGAATTTCAGAGGGAGATTATTCCCCCCGGTAATAGTCCCGTGAAAAAACGAATACTTAAATGTGCTAGTGCATACTTTGATAGGCGTGAACTTAGCGGAATGATAGTGCCTCGAGGGACGCGATGATAACGGAGTGAGTAAACCTCGTAAAGTCGTAAACCCCGTAAAGTAGTAAACCTCCGTGTGCTAAAGGAAAAAAAATTTCTCCTGGCTACTTTTCTTCGACACTCCAGTGTTGATATTTTGTTAATTCTCTTTTGTTGGGGAGTAAAGACGGCGATATCGATTGTATATAAAACAAACGGCTAATTTCAGAATTTTTTAATATTAATAATGTCTTTTTTTAGTATGCGGGTTCCAAACTACGCATGCGTATTCTAAAATTGGTCGTATACTGCGTTATAGGCAAGAAGTTTTATGTTGGAAGGTGAGCGCTTCAGTTTATGTCTCAGCAAACCCAGTTATCTCCGAGCTGACGCGCATACCTTAAGGACGTGTGTAGACCAACTTAAATTACCGTTTATCGTAACCCCGAAAGTATTTGAAACTGCCGGTTTGCGAGATGCCATTAATTGTGTACTAATACTCATATGGTTGTTTTTGTTAGTACTACACATAAATACAGTTTTGTCAACGTTTACTATCGTGTCACAACGTTCGCACCATTTATTTATTGCGTCAGGACTGTCATTTAGAACTTGCTGATCTTTAAGGGAATGAATACTGCTGGACAACAAGCAGTCGCCCGCAAATAATCTGACTGTAACGCCTTCTCTAACACAGTTTGTTCAATCACTAATATATAAATAAAGAAAAGTAGCGGTCCGAGGACACTAACTTGCGGCACACCGGAGTTTACAGGAAGACATTGGGAATGAGAACCCATGATGTCGACAAATTGAATGCGGGAGTATAAATGAGATTTTAACAAGCTTACATTGGTGGACGGAAAACCCAGTAAATTAAGCGTAAATATTAACTGTTAGTGAGAAGTGCTATCGAAAGCTTTGCTGAAATCTGTAACGACTACGCCCGTTTGGCTTGATTTGTCAAGAAAAGGAGATAATGAATGGAGAGAAGCAATTATCTGTGTAGTGGTAGAAAATCTCTTACAGAACCCGTGCTGGAAAGGCGAGAAGAGATTTTTCGCTTCTAATGCGTTTTTTATAAAGCTAGATATGATGTGTTCCATGAGTTTGCAACATAATGATATTAGAGATGGGGGCTCATGATTTGTTGTAGGGGCATTATCTCATTTCTTAATTAAACATTGGTATCACTCGGGCGATCCTCCGTTCAGTCGGGACAATGACTTGGGAGAAGGATGAACGAGAAATTACAAGTAGGAAACGCGCCAGGGACTCGGCGTACCGACGTAGAAAAGCGTTCGGAATGTTGTCGGGTGGCCTATGATGAGGCCAATGGCACGTCCAAGGGAGCTGCGTTCGAGAGACGAGCGGGAGCTCAGAACGCGACGTGGCAGCATGAATCCCGACTTGTGACCCCGTCGAGCGACGTCGACACTACACGATTCTGCCACAGGAACGTGAGGTGGTACGATCCGTGCCAGTAACTACCATGTACTCAGACTTGTTTAAGTGCTTGAACTTTGCTATTCCTTTCTCTGTGTCGGTTGTGTATTTCTGTAGTGTTTTAGGAATTATAAACTAGTTTCGTTTCTTTTTGTATTCATTATTGTCTCATACCTGACAGGCTGATAGCAAAAAAAATTATTTTTACCCGGTGCGGTGGCTCAGTGGCTAAGGCATTGCACTGAGCATGAGGTCGCGGGTTCGATTCCCGGCCGCGGCGGCCGCTTTTCTGATAGAGGCGAAAAGCAAAAAAGCCCGTGTGTACGACATTTCGGCGCACGTTAAAGATCCCCAGGTGGTCAAAATTAATTCGGAGTCCTCCACAACGGCGCGCCTCATCGCCTGAATTGCGTCGGCGTGTTAAACCCTACAATCAATCAATCAATCAAAAATTATTTTTCATACTTCAACACACCTGTATTTAAACTGAAACAAAGAAAACACACCGTTGATTGATATAAGAAAACGTATAGGATAGTGAGCAGCTGTTACTTCTTCTAGCACAACCGAAGTCAACACTTCCATCCGTGTCGTTAGATCCGATGCGTTAATACATCAAAGAGTCAGTACATCTACTCATTTTTAACTGACTCATTAGATATAGCGCGCATTACACCTGTGGACGTAAGTTGTGCCTTCGACATCTCCTACCAAACGGTTGTTCACTGATTGATCTAATAATTCCGTACAATAAATCTAAAAATGTTAAAGCCATGTTAAAGGAGCCAGAACGTTAAAGGGGCCATGAAGACAAAATACGAGTCCGTTTTCCTCCAAAGATTCGGTGTTTTATTGCGCCCATAGTTCTCGTCTGGAAGCAAACGATGGTTCATTCACTGAGAAATTAGACCCTTTGCACCAAAACTTCAATTCTCCCGGTAAATCGTGTGTTTCGTGATGTAAGCGATGACATATCTAGGAGAGGTACTTGAAACCATAATTAGTACGGTGATCAGGGCTGGGGCAAACGGCTCAACGTGTTTTGTTGCCTTTTTACCGATCGTTCTCTTAGATAGCGCCACGATGCTTGTCATGACCTCTGTCCGCACTCGCTTTATTATTTACGGATTCACCCAGCTAATTTTCTTGCGGTCCATAGTAGTCATTTTTGTATCACTTATAGCGCAACCATCGATATCGGCTGTCTCCAATCCTAGACATTCCGGATCATCCCCAAAGGCACCTCTAAAGCGTCCTTGAAAATTCCGCTTCTGCTTATCATCGATAGAAGAATATTCCCCCTTCTGTGAATATATCCCGCTTCTGAGGCACGCACTCTACGGTGATAAACTCATCGTATGAACTAATGATGATGATGTTTAGAGTTTAATGGCGCAAGGCCGACTAAGGGCAAAGAGCGCCAAATAAAAGTGATTACATGAAAGTGAAATGGAAGTAAAAGATCATCTTAGTAAAAATAAACAAAGTAAAACACAACGTAATGAAGATGACTGGTGTAAAGGGCCAGGTTGTCAACATGCATGATAAGAAATGAGGTGTAAAAATTTTGCGTCGGTGAGAAACTCGAAAACGCGTTTGATTGGAAACAGGGCTTCGTCTCCTAAGAAGTATGACGGGTGTGGTGGAATATGTCGTGCGTGTAGTTGTGGGAAGTGTTTTCGTCGTGTAATGTCGAGGGCCTTACATTGTATGAGGATGTGGATCACGGATAGGGCCTCTCCGCACCTGCTGCACAGAGGTCTTGGAGACCCAGTGAGCAGGTGCGAGTGCGTTGCGTGCGTGTGCCCTATCCGTAATCTAGCCAAGGCGACTTCTATGTATCTGTTCCGTGTGTCGGAGGTGTACGGTCCCAAGTGAGGTTTTATTACGTGTAACTTGTTGTCTGTCTGTTCACTCCAGTGTATTTGCCATGTTTTGCGAAGTTGTTGCCTGATGTGTGGTTTCACGTCGGTGTAGGGTAATGTGGTTATGTCTACTGTATTCAAGAGTGTAGCAGCAGCAGCCATTCGGTCCGCTGCTTCGTTCCCGGCTATACCACAGTGGCCAGGGACCCAGCAAAGAACCAGTTCAAATTTGCGTACATACACAGACATAATACCCTTGACTATTAATTTTATAACGTGATTTTTTGAAGACTTTGTTGACGACAACGCCCGCACAACACTGAGAGAATCTGTATACAGTCAAACTCCGCTACAACGAACTCCGCTACAACGAAATTCCCGCTTCAACGAAGGTTTTTCGATTCCCCGCCCGCATCACATAGGCCCCAATGTATTAAAACTCCCTCCACAACGAACCACTTTTTTTATTGCTCTCCCGGTTCAACGAAATTTTCCCGGTCATTTTCACTGACTGGCTTGTCTCTTTTGACAATGAGATGAAAAGGCAAGACGGCAGTGTTTGCTTGCTGCTGGACAATTGTTCAGCGCATCGCCTGGACGGCAGCGTCAAGCTGACGAACGTTGAGCTGAAGTTTTTCCCGCCCAACTGCACTTCGCTGATCCAGCCTTTAGATCAAGGCGTGATCAACAGCGTGAAGTACGCATACCGGCCAAGGCTCCTTCAGCGAATCCTCCTGAACACCGAGCATGGCCGCGACACCAAAGTTGACTTGTACAGGGCTGTACAAATGGCTGTACAGAAGTCGGGCATGGTGTTCCGACGGTCCCCGACGTCAGTGACCGCGTCGCAGGTCATGGACTCCTTGGACGTTTACGTAGTTTCCTTGGCGCCCATGACGATGATGTCGCCATGCAGCTCCTCGCAGACTGTGAGCAGCGCATTCTCCCGTTGCTCGGGCGAAAGCGCAAACAGTCAAAAATCAGCGATTTTTTCAAGTTTTGGAAATAAAATGCTCCCAGAGTGTCGTGCATATCCTGTGCATATCCGTGACCGCAAATTAAAATATAAACTCCGCGCTGTGATTTCACGACGTCTGCTTTTGCGCGGATCTCCACGAGTACGACGCGCATATTACAACGCTGGTCTAAGCGCCGCGAGACGCGTTGTGACCGCAAATTACGATATAAACTCCATGCTATAAAAAGGGTGCTATTTTTGGCGGAGCGAGCTCCAAGCAAGTTTGCAACATTGGGGCGAAAAGGTAGGTGGGAGATTTCACGACGCCAGTTAGACGCCTGCCCTGTTTTCTTTATTTACTGATTTTTCCGCGACAACGAAATTCTCGCTACAACGAAATTTTTCGCGATCCCCGTGAATTTCGTTGTAGCGGAGTTTGACTGTTATATAATGGATTGTGGGATGTGGCTTTGAAGGATATGATTAACAACCAGAAGTACACCATAAACCTCTGCCGTAAAGATACTTGTATTACTGTTAAGAGTTCTCGTGACACTAAGGCCGGGCCCATGCGCCGCGCAGGACACCGAGGTGGAAGTTTTAGAGGCGTCCGTATAAAATTCAGAACATTGGTACTTCTGCAGCAGATACAAGAAGTGCTGCAGAACTGCACATGTGGGAGCTCGGTTTTTATCTACCTGTGCGAAAGATGTGTCGCATGATACAGGGCGGAGATGCCATGGTGCTATAAAATCTGTTTGAGAACTTTGTATGGTGTCTAAAAAGGAGACAGAAAGCTCTGACGCTTCCTCTCTAACTCTGTAAGAGAAGGGCGCAGAGAACGATGGTCGATTTAAAAGGAGTTCAGTCATCATGGATCTATCATAAAAAACTGATTTAAAAGGATGGTGAGGCATGGATGAAATTTTAAAAGCATAAAGGAGGTCTGTGTATGCTCGCTGACGTTGTAGGTTCCATTTGTTGCACTCGACATACAGGCTTTCAACTGGACTAGTCCGGAAGGCGCCACACGCCAAGCGGAGCCCAGATGAAGCACAGGGTCCAGCATTTTCAGGGATGTTTTACTTGCTGACCCATAAACAACACTACCATAGTCGAATCGTGAACCTATCAAGCTGGTAAAAACACGTAAAAGAAGTTGTTTGTCAGCACCAAAAAAGAGATGTGCGACAGAACCTTAAGGATATTCATTGTTTTTAGGCATTTGTTTTAGCTGTTTACGTGTGAAATGAATGTAACCTTTTCGTCAAAGGTTATGCCTAAAAACTTGTGTTCCTTTTTGACAGGAATCAAGACACCATTGAGTTGAATGTCAGGATCCGGCCGGATGCCACGCCTCTTGGAAAACAAAACGCAAGTGCACTTTCCCGGATTAAATTTAAAACCGTTGCTATCTGCCCAGCCAGCTAGCTTGTTAACACCAAGCTGGACTTGGCGCTCGCAGACAGACAGGTTACAAGACTTAAAGGATAATTGCACGTCGTCTACATAGATTGAGCAGGAAATGGTTGGTGGCAGAGCCTTTCGAAGAGAGTTCATTTTTACAATAAACAAAGTGCAACTCAAAACTCCACCTTGCGGAACACGCGTTTTCCTGCACATGAACCCTAGAAAGTGCAGTTCCAACTCGCACGCGAAACGTTCTTTCAGACAGGTAACTGGCAAGCGTGTTCATCATGTTACCCGACATGCCGAAGGACTTGAGGTCGCTTAGGATGCCATACCGCCACGCGGTATCGTACGCTTTTTCTAGATCAAAGAATACTGTCATACAGTACTGCTTATGGAGAAAAGCATCTTTTATATACGCCTCTAATGCAACGAGTTGATCGTTGGTAGATCGCCCCGCCCTGAAGCCCGCCTGGCAGCTCTCGAGAAGACCATTGTACTCTAAGAAGTACACAAGCCTCCTGTTTATCATCTTCTCGAAGAGCTTACACAGGCAGCTTGTCAGGGCAATGGGGCGGTAACTGGCAGGAGAGGAAGGGTCCTTCCCTTCCTTTAGGAACAGCCACTACTATGGCCTCCCTCCAAGAGCGTGGAATGTGCCCCGAAAGCCATATTTTATTGTATAGGTGTAAGAGTGTTTCAAGAGTGTCTGGGTGTAAGTGCTGTATCATGGTGTATGTAATCTTATCTGCGCTTGGAGCTGAAGGTTTGCACGTGCTCAGGGCAGCCCTCAACTCATAGAGAGTGAATTCAGAGTTGTAAGAAATTTTAGATTTGTCTTTGTCGTGTAAGGGCTTTTTTTCTGCAGATGTTTTGTGTTTCATGAAAGTGTTTGTGTAGTGTGCTGAACTAGACACGTGTTCGAAGTGTTGTGCAAGAGTGTTTGCCTGGTCTTCTAGTGTGTCCCCTGTTGTACTAACCAGGGGTAGGCTGTGTGTCTGTTGTCCTTTTAGTTTTCTGATTCGTGTCCAGACTTTGTGTGTGTCTGTGTATCAGTGTTGCGGAATGGGCGTCCTCATTCCATTCCAATTCCATTCCGGGGAATTACAAATTGCCTAAATTCCATTCCTTTCAATTCCTCGGAATGCCGGAACATCGTCCATTCCCACTCCAGGAATTGCCGGGCAGTTCAATTCCATTCCTCTAATTCCTCAACGTTTTATCGGGTGATTATCAAGTTACAAATGAACCCACCATTAAGCTGATGTTATTACACGCGTTAAGAACTGCTAAAATACGCAAACACGTAACCAAGGTCGAGGGATAGTGGCTTTGTGACATATCTCGTTCACTGCAATCACCCTACTAATTCCCACAGGGGCAGTTCTCCAGGTAGTTATTATAGTATTTGCATGGTCAGCACGTCTTTACGAGTTGTGATGCTTTAATATTGTTTAAGTGTGAATGTGTTAATGCTAACGTTGACGACATGTTCTATTTTGTGCTGACAAAAGTATGGTTGCAAGAAGACATTATATTCCTTAAGCAGTTAACACGCGTATGGAGCGGTCGTGAGCATGGTTAGAACTATAATTATGTTAACCAGGAACAGAACCCCCGGATCTGGTGGTATCAGTTGGAAGAATCACCACTCGAGCACCTTGTCCTGCCTTTGCACCCAAATACGGATCACGGGCCGCACAGGTCGTCAGCACTCACGCATGTGAAGCGCGCCTTGAAAGCACGAATAGGTTAAGAACTTCCTGTGTTTGCGTGTGCGCAGGTATGCAATAGTCGCCCTTCGACGAAAAGCTTAGTTACGTGCGTCAAGGTATCATTCACTGCGCACGGAGCGAAAGTTTCAGGCTGTGCTTAGAATATGCGCGACCTTTGTATGGGTGTCTCGATGAGAACCAATGCGCAGGGAGAATTCTTTTTTCTCTCGTTAGTGTACACTGTGATAGTGCATTGGTTCGTATACTAATCTGCGTCTTGCTTTTTTTCTTTTAGAAATAGGGAGATTGTTCACCACTTTAGCACCATGCATCCTTTGGCTCTAGCTAACTGAAGAAGACTTAGAGAATGCGTTGCGTCCTTGGACTCAGCAAACTGAGTCTAAGGCCTTTGTAACTAATTGTATAACTGCGGCCTGTATAATTAATTTGACGAGTTGCATGCAGCTGGAGTAGCAATGGAGGTTCCCCCAAGTGTCCTCTCGTCTAGGCGATCAACCGAAAGAAAAGGTGTAAAGAAAAATGATAACGATAACAATAGAAGGACACGTTCGGCAGCCGGTCAGTCTAGTGTTGTGGAAATACCTACGACCATAAAAAAAGTGCGTAGGTGTCCTCGTTGAGATTATGTAGGGTTTAACGTGCCGACGCAACGCAGGCAATGAGGCGCGCCGTAGTGGAGGGCTCCGGAATAATTTTGACCACCTTAGGCCAAAATCTCGTACACACGGGCGTTTTTGCTTTTCGCCTCCATCAGGAAAGCGGCCGCCGCGTCCGGGAATCGAACCGCTATTTCGTGCTCAGCAGCGCAATTAGGTCTCCTCGTGAATTTTATACGCTGCAATAAAGGTCTCAAGCTGCCGTGAAAGGTCGAAAAAACTTTATTTTGGTTTCATTCATCAAACTTACGTAATAAAATTGTGTGAGCCAAATGGGCGCTTCGCCGTTCAGTTCTGAAAACACGAAGGGTAAATGACCGCTGCTTCAACGATCAGTTCGAAAAACAAAACAAAAAAAAGAGTAAACTAATACAGTTGCCTTCTGCCTGTGTGTTGCACTTGACAAACGAGCTGCTTAAAAGAGCTGCTTGAGAGCCGGTTTCACTTCGCTGTCTGTCATTAAAAGAGATGCCGTGTAAAACACGCGTCCCACGTCAGCTGACGCCACATTTACAACAGAAACTGCCCTTGCGAGTCGGGAAAGCAAAGGAAAGTGGCTTGCGTTCACTTTCCGTTAGGTCGGAATCGTTTAGGAACAAAGCTTGCAGCGTGCAGCTTGCAAGCGCAGGCGTGACCGCACTACCTATCACATGGGCTCTCCTGTTTCGGGTGGATTCTCGAACCAATATTTTAGGCCTTCGTAGACGCTGCTTCGGGCAAAGGCGTCCGAGTGTCTAGATAGGAGGGCCAGTATTGCAAAACATCCTGGGGGAGGAGGGGGGAGCGCGAAGGGAGATGGGGCGTAAGCTGATATGCGAAATTTCGCAGTGAACACAAGCACCGCGCCAGCGTCCCGATGACGGCGAGGTGGGATGCGATCACCGACTGTTCCGGACGCAAAAAACAAAAGTGAAGCGTGGGGAGACAGCTCGCAGCCGGGGCGAAGGCGCCGCCAAGGTAAAAAATCGCAAGGCGAAGTTGGTGGGAAAGATAGGGGGGGGGGATGCCACCGCGGTAGTTCCCCACGGCGGATACCAACGGCTTAGAGCAGCGTTATTAGGCGGAGAATCGCGACGAACTTCGTAGCAGCGCTGTTTTTAAGTATATAATTGTAGTACAATCCATGCTTATAAACATACTGTGCTTGTAATCAGCCAATCGATTTTAGCAGTACCGAGTTATTGTTATATTCAAGGCTCCGGCTTACTAATGTTTGAACTTGGGCTGGTGGGATCTTTTGCGTATTTTTGCATATTTTGACAAAAAACAACGCGTAGAAGGAAAAGCGCGCTTTATTTTGGAAAAAATACGTGTAATTCCATTCCCATTCCATTCCGGGCAAAAGGCGCTTAATTCCATTCCCATTCCATTCCTTCAAGTATTGTCGCCATTCCATTCCCATTCTATTCCGGGGTCGCGAAAGTGTGGAATGATTCCGGATTCATTCCAATTCCGGACCGGTAACTCCGCAACACTGCTGTGTATGAGTTAATAGATGTAAGGAAGGTGTGCCAACTCTCTCGTTTTGCCTCACGGCGCACACGTTTTCCTAACGCCTTGGCCCGTTTGAACAAAATAAGGTTGCCCGACGTGGGGTACCGTCGAAGGATACCCCACGCCTTGTTCTGGGCCTCTCGCGCCCGCCTACAGTCCTCATTCCACCACGGCCTCCGCTGGTTGCGCGGGGCACCAGAGGCGTGGGGAATGGATCTTTCGGCGGCGTCGAGGATGTGCGCCGTGAGGAGATGGGCAGCTTCTTCAACGTGTAGGTGTCCTATGGATGTGTGGTGTAGTTTGGATGTCTCTGTAAATGTATTCCAGTTAGCTCGTGCTTCATTGAACCTATTTTGGGAAGATGAACTGCTTGGGCCTTTACCTATATATGTAAGTGAGGTGGGGAAGCGGTCACTGCCATATGGGTCAGTGCCCACACCCCACTCAAGACATGGTAAGAGAATTGCCGAACCAATAGCCAAGTCAAGATTTGAGTATGTATTGTGTCCTATGTTATGATATGTAGGCTGTTTATTATTGAAAAGGCATGCTCCAGAGGATGTAAGAAACCTCTCTATCAGGCGACCCCGGGCATCCGTACGAGAAGAGCCCCAAAGAGAATTGTGAGCATTAAAGTCGCCTGTTAGAATGTACGGCTCCGGCAGCTGGTCGACCAACGCCTCAAAGTCAGAGCTCGAAAGTGCAAGATCAGGAGGGATGTAAATGGAGCATACCGTTATCAGCCTATTAAATATTATTGTGCGGATGGCTACAGCCTCAAGGATAGTGTTCAAGGTGACAGGGTGGCATGCTAAGGATTTGCGGGCGATTATGGCCACACCGCCAGAAGAGTGTGTGCAGCCATCCCTGTCTTTCCTGTATACCAGGTAACTATTCAAGACATTTGTGTTTTGGAATTCAGATGTGTTTCCTGGACACACATTAAACTTGGCTGGTTGGCATGCAGAATCTCATGCACGTCGTCAAGATTATTCAGAAGGCCTCTGCAGTTCCATTGAACTATGTTTTCTCTTCCAATTATTATGTGTTCAGAGCTACTGGAGTGTGATTATTTATGTAGGGCCTTTCGGGGCTTGGACTCTTGGGAGGGGCTTTCTGGCCTTCTCTACTGACCTGGACGTCGCAGCCCGTTCCTTCCGCTGCGATGAAAGCCGGAAGGGCTCGACGTCCATGTCGTCATCTGAAGGCAAGGGGTCCTCAGCGGACTAGGCCCCCTTGACGTGGTACCTTTCGGGCATTCTTTGCCTGCGCAGCCAGTGCCGAAGGCGTGGGAAGCACGACAGGTGGCACAGGCAGTGAGGCAGAGGAGGGGGTCGCTGCGACTGCCTCCGTCTCCATCTCCGTGCCCTTGCGTGTGCTTTGGGCCGGTGGGGAGGATGCAGTGGATGCAGCGGCATCCCCAACAGACGTTGCAACCACAGCCGCTGCTGGGTGAGCGAGCGGTGCAGAGGCTGGTTGGGCTGCCTGGGGCAACCCTGGGGGGGGGCGGGGGCGGGACCAAGTCCGACTCGCGGTACTGGGTCCCCGCCGAAACCAGACGCCGCTCCGCCCCCCGCGAGCTGCGTTGGCGTACCTGCCCAGAGGGAAGGAGGCGAACCTCTTTCGCGCCTCGGGGAAGGTGATGTTCTCGTTTACTTTCAAGGCAATAATCTGTTTCTCCTCCTGTTTAAACTTCTCACAACTCCTGGAATAGGCAGCATGCGGTCCCTGGCAGTTCGGACAGGTGAAGTGCTCAGATTCACAGTTATCGGTTGGATGATCTTGTGCTGCACATTTGGCGCACGTCAGTTTCCCACGACAAGAGTTGTGCCGTGGCCAAACCGCTGACACTTATAGCAGCGGCGTGGATTCGGCACGTAGGGTCAGACCGGGCTACTCATGAAGCCTGCGTTGACAGACTCAGGAAGTGTTGATCGGTCAAGCGTCAAGATGATGTGTTTGGTAGGAATGATTTGATCGTTTCGGCGTATGGTTATTCGCCTCACTGCCGTCAACCCCTGATCATGGAGGCCCTCGAGCAGATTGGCTTCAGTTTCACTTATAAGATCTGGATCAGAGATGACGCCTTGGCAGCTATTAAGGCTGCGATGAGGTGTGATCTTGATGTCAACATTGACCATGCGCGTTTGTGAAAGGAGGTTTGCGGACTGCTGTTTGTTGTCTACCTCAATCAAAAGTTCTCCCGTTTTCAGTTTCTTAGCCTTGTACGACTTTCCAACAAGGCTTTCAAGATACTTGGAGATTAGAAAGACGGACTGGGAAGTGATTGGTTTTGTTTTGTCAACAGATTCCATGATCAGAAAGCGCGAGAAATTATCGGGCTTTGGGAGCGAGATTGATTGCAACGCAGGAAAAGGTACTTCGGTGCGGCCCCTTTTCGGGGGCCGATCACGTCTGGGGGGGGGGGGGGGTTTGGAAAATGCCATATGATACATTGGAAAGCAGGGAGACGGGGGTACTTTCTTCTTTGACCTTACCCTGGTAGCCAAAGAGGTCCCGGAGCTCCCTGCCTGGTGAACAGACAGGGAGCCCATCCGCCGGAGCTTGACCTGGGCTCCGACGGCCACCGTTCGTGGTTTCTAACCCTCCACCTATAAACACATTGCCACGGTTGGATCCAGCGTATGTTTGGGGGCTCGGGGTCCGCGGTATCGCCAGTACCGTCACCAAGATTGCTCAAGGTGCCCCGTGCGGGGATCGTATGAACTGATACGGGTTCCATTGGCGAGCAGCAGGACAGCTAGCAAAGCGCCATTGAAGAACGTGGTTACCTTAATATCGTGGGCTTTAATTGTGCTCTGGAAAATTCCGCCCTTTTTGCCCTCCGCAGAAAGACGGCACGAAACGAAGCATCCCACAGCTTCCGCTCAAAATAGCCGGAAGTCCATTGCGCAATGTCTCCCCCATGCGCATCCCGGCCGCATGATTCCTTAAAAGTGGTAGTCTTTCTACAAAGTTGAACTCCCCGAATGAAAAATTGGTCCCAACTCATTCACCCAGTACACTGGTTGTCAAGTTTAAAACTTTGCATAGAAGAATATGATTCCTTAGGTATTGGACGAAGCCGTAATTATTAGATGATTGCCCATGGCACGCTCTGTAACATCTGCACCTCATGATTGTAATTAAAAGTTTATTCATCCAATCAGTGTAGAAATCGAGCGAACCGAATTAGGCCTTCAGAAGAAAATGCTTCAGTTACACAAGGACACGCCTGCTTCCAAATCCCTCCGTAAAGCTCAGAAATGGCAAGCACCTTGCATGCTCCGAGTTCATTTGCCATTTGGTACACGGCGGGCAAGATTTACAAAGAGCTATTTCAGCCGGATAGCTGAAAACAGGGGTCGCAGCAGCCAGTGCCACTCCGCATCAAGAAGTCCCGATTAAGGTTCTTCACGTCTGGGCAACCTGCAGTGACGGCAAAATGGGGAGTTATAACGATGCATCTGGTTAGTGTAATAAATTATTGTCATCGAGGTAGCAGAGTCAGCAGAGTCAAAAGAGTCAAAATGCTACCTCGATTTTGAGCAGAGTCAAAATCGAGGTAGCGGAGTCATTAGTCAGTTTCACTGTATTATATAACCTGTATGGCTTATAATCAAATGAGTTGTCTTGTTTCAAATTAGACCCTTGTAGGAAGGGTACAGTGTGATAAACACGTGAGGTACTTGAGGTAAGAAACTATTTAGTGAACATTTCGTGTAATCTTTTTTCTCCCCGAAATACTTATGTGGTTTACATTTTGCATTAAATTTGGAGCAAGCACTCGTACTTCAGGCTAATTTAGAATGTCAGTGGTCATGCGTAATCTTTTATATGGACAAAATGTATATATACAACAGCAAACATTTTCTGCCTCCCGTGCTGTTGCACGCTGTCCCGTAATAATTTAGCGTGCAAAACGTGCGTCCGCAGAGTTCCTTTCTCAGTGCGGCATGGGAAATGCTTGTCAGGTTTCTATTGGGAAGTAATATATATGGCTTCATTCGACCTTTGTGAACTGCGCCTGAAGTTATGCCAACAGTTATTGTTGTCAGAGTTGTAATCCGTTTACTATTCATACGCTCCTATTTACGAATTGAACAATTTGCTGAAATCAACAAGCGGTCACTGGGGGAGCGAAAAGGTTATTGAGGTCAGGGCATACCTACGACTCTGGAAAAACACGGCAAGGGGGGAAGGGAATGCTCGTAGGCGATCCAGGACATTACAGGCGGGATCCCCTTGTTGCCGCGTGCTGGCGTACTTCGCTTCTTTACACTAGAAAACACCTGTAAGTGGTGTTACAACCTTGATTTTATAAGTTCGCAATAAGCCCCCAATAAATATCTTAGCGTAGAGGCTTGGGCGGCTGAACATTTACTACAGGTTGTGGGGAGCGCCTTGGCACGACACCTTCTGGCCTAGAGGGTGTTGCCCAGAGCCCCACGCCGCGAGCTCCCTTCCCTTGCCCTCATCGCCTGCCGTGCGGCTACCGGGCCGGGCACGGCCTCCGCGATCGGCTGCCGGCGGCGCGCCGTTGCTCCGGCCGTCCCATTCGGTGCGTCCCCCAGCAAAAACATGTAATTTGGCTAACTCCGCAACGCGCCGCGAGGTGGCGGTGTTAGCCGATGGTTCGGCAGCTTGCACCGACTCCCCTGGCCGGCCTTGTGGGGCCTGAGTTGCTGCGTGTTTTCACGGCCGGAATTCGTGTAACTGTGTTGCAGCTTTATTTTGTTGAGCTCACAAACCGAACTACCGGGTCATGAAGTCCGCTTGTCTCAGAAGCTTCGAGGAACAGCACTGAAAAGTTAATCGCGCTGTGATTGCTGCGCTTGATCGCTGCAGGACATTTCCGTGCGGACATTCAGGTGCGCGGATATTTGGGTGCGAAAACTTCTCGGCTACAGAATTATCGGGTGCTTGCTTGTTGGAACAGCAGTTATATTTTTATTTCCGCATAGGGTGGGTTATGGACAACAATCGAGCGCAGTGGTTGCATTTTTATATTGGCGCCGTGTTTGAGTTCGCCAGTTATTTTTAGAAGTTGAACATTTGTATATTTTTGCTTGATACCTCGTCCAAGATACACCTGTTATGCAGCCTATTGATTATATTCTTGCACACATGCCTTTTTTTTTAATTTACAAGATTTCAATTTATATTCGCTTTTTGCGGCGTGCAACCCAGCTAACAATTAGCGCGCGTTTACGATGATGTTATTCCTTCTTTATGCAGTTTTCTCTGAACGAAAGACACACTGTCATTATCTAAAGAAAGCAGCATTACAAGCATTCGGTTGCCTCCCAAAACGCAGAAAATCTTACGGGGAGTTTTGTGCAGGTTGTGCGCGGTCACACTAAAATGATTTTGCAAACACTGTTGTCGCCACCTTTTTTTTTTTTCATACAAACAAGTCTCGCATGTTTTCGTGTGGAAGAACGGGCCTCTGAAAACAGCTGCAGTGTGTACGTGTCCAAAGCAAACATGAAAGCTGTCATCATTGCTTTACACCTGGATGAGTTTTGAAATCAGTAATTGAAAATTTAAATTGGGTCCCAAATATGGGTCCCAAATATGAAAAATTGGGCTTGCCTGTGGTCACCGAAATACATTTAAGAATACAATGAAATCGGGGTGCATCTGACTTCAAGTTGTCTTATTTGTTGCGACTGAAATTGAAACTGTAACTTGCCTAACACACATGTGTAGAACAGATTGCCATATCTTTGAGGCTATCGCTCAACGTAATACTCTCTAAAGGTGTTAATCCTAAAAATTTGACGGGTGCTTCCACCCAACAGGCATTAATTCGAAGGCCAGATCCTACCCGGGCAATCCTACCCGTGCATTTCCTCGTATATGTAGTTTAGGATTTTTAGATGGGCGTTCTCTATTAATAGGTGCTTTAGGGCGTCCATCAGTGCGGCGGTGTTGACTGAATCAAGCGCTTTTTCATAGTCTATAAATGCCACGTAAAGCGGATTATTAAACTCTGCGTATTTTTTCTATTACTCGCTTGACATGGACGTGATTCATTGTATAGTACTCTTTTCTAAACCAAGCCTGTTCCCTGAATACTTAGAAATCTAAATTAACTATTACCTTGGTAAGAAGATTGTATACAGGCAACAGTAGGCTGATGGGTCTGTAGTCCTCGAGATTTTTGGTCCTTTTTGTGAATTAGAACTATGTTGGGGTTTTTCCAGGCTATGGAGACCCTCCTTCAAAACGCCCCTGGTTATGCCGTCGTGGCCTGCACCTTTCCCTCTTTTCATGCCCTTATTCCGTGATGGTCGCGGATTCTCTCAGGTCCACAGTGGGCATGACGAGATGGAGGCACAGACACGTGGAAGGTTTTTACATGGAATTTAATGGGACCAACTGGCTCGATCTCGCTTACGGCTCGGCGTCGCTGGGCTGCCACAGCGCGATGCGGAGCGGCCTTGAAGAAAAGGCCTTATGTTCGCCGCGGTGGCGTACGCATGCATCGATGAGGCTTCTCCGGCTCGGGCTCGAACGAAGGGCCCGCCACGATGAGTCTGATGACTCGGTCTCGCACGATGACTGGACGTCGGTTGGCTTAAGTGTGGAGACGGGTGGTCAGACCTCACACTCGAGCGATGGATAGACTCCGGAGTCCTAAGCTCCCCTGCCTTCTGCATACAGCTTCTTGCGTCTCGTCTCGTCCGCTCCCCAGGTCGCTCTCCCGACGTTGCACCCGAGTGATAGCTAGCCTCCGGGGCCCGAGGCCCCCCGGTCTTCGGCTTAACGCATCTCGGGACTCGTCTCGTCCGCCCCCGGATCACTGTCCCACGATCTCTCCGGATCTGACTGCCTCGATTTGACTCCTCGATCTAACCGCCCTCGCCCTCCGGTCGGCTTCCCCTTTTAAAACATCTCGTTGTCCTTCCACTGCTCCTCACACACCGTCAATGACCGCTGTCCCCTCATGTCCGGCGGGGGCATAATGTGTCACATAGGTTGTCACAAAAGGAGTTCTTCTTGTCAGGGGGGGGGGGGGGGGGGGGGGGGTTCGAGCGGTGTCTCCAAAGGCGCCCTTTGCACTGTGTTTCATTGGCGCTTCCGAACGCTCTCACCTCTCCGCCGTTTCTCGAAATTCTCATTGCTGGTACGGTGACGCGGTCCCTGTGTGGCGCGCTGGAAGGGTCCGGTCGCCGATCCTCATACGTTGAATCACACACGTGCACACACATACACGGCCCTGTACAAGATTAGAACCAGCGATAGTCTCTTTTAGCGCCGGTTCCCGGGATTGGTGGTGCTGCCTGATGACACCGTACCAGTATGGCACCATGCGCAGTTTCTTGAGGCCAAACACCCTCCGAAGTCTTTTCGGCGAAAACGAGTCGTCACAGTGCCCCTTTTCAACTTCTCTCGTTTTTGGCGAAACGCCACAAGCTAAACTTGTAGGCTTAGTAGTTTACCCTTGTCCAACGTCACTGAACCATATCCTGGTGTAGAATCGTTCCGAAAATTTTATTATCTTGTTTATATTATGCGCCATGTTACCCTGTTTGTCTCTCAGTGCGCACATTCTGTCTCAGCCAATAGCCAGCTTCCTCCTTGTTGCCTTCAAGCTTCCTTCCTTCTCCAACGTTTCCTCGATGAGTGCCATGTTGCACGCATGAATGTCGTTTGTTTTACTTCTATTTATCAAACTTGATAGCTCCGCCAATTCCATTTGATCCACCACACTCGGCAACTTCATTATCTTGCGTATCGAAATAAGTTTCTTCGTTCGCTGAGATAGTTTACTAGTTTGTTTCCTACATGCTACTTCTCCATTAGCCGCTGTTTACTCTGTAATTGTATTGTTAGGTTGCACTTAGGGCGTCAACAATGTCCTCGTTTTTACCGTCAAAAAGCACGACTGGATATGGATATTTTATGGAAATGGATATTTTAAACTCCTGCATCCTTTGCCTGAGTGGCTTGATGCTGGATTTCTTACCTTTTATAAGTTTCCTTCTTTTTTTGAGATTTAGCCTTAGTTTGCCCCTAACCATTCAATGATCACTGCATGTAATCTCGCTTAGAACCTCCCCGTCCTGCACAATGACTCGGTTGTCACTCAAAATGAAGTCAATTTGGTTTTTGTCTTCCCGTCAGAACTTTTCTGGGTACATTTTCTACTTTTGCGTTTGCGGAGGAATGCGTTTCTTATGTTCAGAATATTTTTCTTGGCAAATTCAACGAATGTATCGCCTCGACTGTCGCAAGTGGCTATACCAAAATTTCCCACTGATTTTTCTCCCATTCTGTTTGCACCTACATTGCCGTCAAAGTCCCCCATTACAATTGGGAACTGTGCTGTTCTCTTATTCATTGCTGACTCGACAGCTCCGTAGAAACTGTCTACGGCCTCATCCTCGTAGCTAGCTGTTGGTGCATACACTTGCATTATGTTTGCCCTGTATCGCTTGTTTAGATTGATTACGACGACTCCGACCACTTTGTTGACTGAAGAATTCTTCCGAGTTTCCTGTTATCTCCCTGTAGATCAAAAATCCTACCCCGAACGTGCTCTTTCTTTTCCTGAGGTCCCGACAGCATAGAATATGCCCGCTCGTCAGTTCTGTGAATCCTTCTCCTGTACTTCTAACCTCACTTAGCCCAACAATATCCCCTTTAACATCCGCGAGTGCCTCCAATAGTACAGGTAAGCTTCACTCGCTAGAGAGTGTTCGCGCGTTGAACGTTGCCAAGTTCAAGTTACAGAGGCGGCCTGTCCGGACTTAGACATTCTTAGCACCCTGTGCTGCATCGCTGGCCTGACCGCCACCGTGTTCAGGTGTTCTCAGCTGCTGGGAACTGAGGGACGATATTTGTGTTTATCAATCATGGGAAAGTTGGGCCAACTACTACACCAGGGTAGCCATACCTTCCTCTGGTGAGGCAATGCTGTTTGCGTCCAAAAGAGTATAATGAATATAATGAATTAAGTATAATGAACGCTAAGTGATGATAGCGCTGAGCGGGGTTTCTTTGTCCTTCCCCAATAGCGCATTGCTGCTTCTGTGACGATTCCTGGCTGCTCTTATTTACGCCTTCGTAAAGATGGCGTTTGTATCTATTTTTATGACATCTTCCGTTGAATACATAGAAAGGACGTTTTTGTGCAAATATAACAGCTGAATAAAAACGTTTTCTATTCCGGTGAACCGGCAGTCAGCCGAAATGTAGGCTCTATATTGGGGCTTGCTATTTCCGCTGACTCAGCCTTTGTTACCCGGGTAATGCCTCTTTTTTGTCCTCACAAGTGACAGCAAATGTCCACTACTTACCTAGAAGGGCGAGACACTTGTCCAACTCACGCCTCATGCACCCGAGCACATCGGAGACCCCCTGTTCGCCCTGCAAAAATAATAATGACTAAACCTAGAAACAGACATCGATATTCTCGGTACACTCTTTATTCTGGCTGTCGTGATTTGAATTGGTTCTCATACTTTTGAGGGATTACTCTGAAGCATTCTAGCCTAGAAAACGTAACTGCCGACATCGTGTCCGTATACCACGCGCTTTCTCCCAGCTAATTCACCTCAGAGTGGTTTCACTCCAACAAGGAAGGCAAATCCCAGTACAGTGCCGAGAACTTTTTGGCACCACTTGAGTGCAAATCTCGAACATTCAAATCTCAATTTGGAAGGAAAGAAAGAAAGTGGAGAAAAAACGCCCGCCGAATTCTTTATCTGTTTCAATGACCCACTACATCCTCCGCTTTGCTTTTTGAGGTTTTCTTGACTGCCAACCCTTATTTCTGTCTTATTTCAACGAGCCCCTCATTTCCTATTCTGATTCGCTACATGCATAGCGAGGGCCTCTCTTCTGGCAGTCTTGGGGCCATGGGGAGCTTAAGAGGATTCAACGCTGGTCGACCACTCTCGACATGTCGCAGACACTCGAGTCACGGCCCGGGGGTTACAAAGAAGGTCCCCTTGACCCCGAGTAGTCCGAGTGGCGCTGGCTACCACCCCCAATTCCAGGAAACAAAAATACCTGAACATAAATACCCCAGAAAGTGGAGGGGGAAATAGCCCCCCGGTAGCGTAGTGGTCATCGCACCAGACCGGTATTCTGGAGGTCGTGGGCTCGGATCCCATCCGGCGGGTGTTTTTTCTCCACTTTCTTTCTTTCTTTCCAAATTCTTTATCTGTTTCAAGAACCCACTGCATCTTCCCCTTTGCTTTCCGGGGTTTTCTTGACTGCCAACCCTTATTTCTGTCTCATTTCAACGAGCCCCTCATTTCCTATTCTGATTGGTATATATATATGTATATATATGTATATATATATATATATATATATATATATATATATATATATATATATATATATATATATATATATATATATATATATATATATATATATATATATATATATATATGATGTCTTCGTCTTGTTCAGAATAAATCAGTTGTTAGTGCGCCGTATTCTTGTGAAAGTATTGTTTTTTTTTGTTTTTTCTTCCTGTGTCTGTTTCTGTTATTATAACAAGCGCAACTGTTCAAGAACTTGTATGTTTTCGTTCGGCCATGCTTTTAACTCCGCAAGCTCGTTATGAATTTTGCAGCAATAACCTTACGTGGTGCCCGGGAAAACAACCGCATTCTCAATGGTTCTCCCCCACCCACTAGTTCAAAAATTATTGCTGTCTTGACCGGCCCGCTCCAACATGTTCTCTCTTAGGCAAAGAGGCTATAACATAGGCGCTATTTTGACCTAATCACAGGCCAGCCATGAGCCTATTATTATTTGCGTCAGTGACATCCGTCGCTCGTCGATTGCCAGTACATTAGTACAAAGAGGGGGCACCTCAGTCTACTGTAGCCAGCTGTATACCGCCCTTAATTCCAATGTAGGCCATTCACCCTTTTCGTGGACCACTTTGTTCTCTGTTCTCTTTTACGAATATAGAGCCAGATTACTTGGCTTGTTGATGGGTAGTTCACTTCGTAAGAACACTGGCTGCTCGATCCGGCCCCTGTTCAACTCACCTACAAATGCAGATGAGGACTTCAACGCCTACTTGCTCACAATTTCTCTGTCCCTACGGCATCTTTAAAGAACAACGCCGCAGTACCTTGTAAATGTGAATCAAGGCATGGCTGCCGTTTCTTCTACAGGACAGTGGTTGTAAATCATTGTAACTTGCGATGTTGATAGCCCAATTCACGTCCGGGCTGGAGGAGCGGCGGGCGCGCAGTGCGCGCTCGCCGCTCCTCCAGTCCGGCCGTGCCCAGTTTTACTCCTCGTCCCAATGAGCCCTGGCAAAATATTGCTACCAACACATCCTCGACGAACATGAGCCTAGTCATGCTGTGGCACTTACGGACGCTTCTTTCGGCACGGGTTCCACGCACCTGTCGACAATCCCTTGGAATTACTGGCCTGCAGCAGTCACCGAGTACGCGACGCGCCCTGCGATTACTCTTACGCTGCGACCAGCTGCGTTATAGAAGTTGCTGTATTCTTATCTAGGATATGCATGTGTTCAAGCGTCCCATGAGACAGTTGCTTACTTGGCCGTTTCTTCATGGGCACTGTTCTCTCCAACACAAAAAGACATCGCCCAAATAACAACATTTACAACACGGCTAGGCGATCTCCCAACGTGCGAATTATTCATTTGTGTGTCAGCCGACCATTGGTCTTATGTAGCATTTGAATATAATTTGTGACAATGTACTGCTGATTACTCCCCTTTAGGCCTTCTGTACACAGGCGGGAGCCCGGTGCGCCTATACATACACTTTTTTCTAAATCAGTTTCCGTGTCCGCCGAGTATGCGCGATATCCCACGGTTCAAGCTGATTTGGCAAGCCGTGTTTCGGGTCCAAACTTTTCTGGAAAACAGGCGGTCGAAGGTCTTGAAGCGATCCCCTATACCATCCGCCGCACATCCTACCAGATTCTCTTGTCCTGGTGGAGTACCCTTCATTCCACGTAAGCCTCTGACAGAAATATAGATGAAGAGGACTGTGGTTCACTTGTAAAAACCAAGTAAATTTCAAAGCTCATGGTGAGCGCGCCAAAGACGAGACTGCGCTACCCTCAAAACTATTTATTTTTGAAGAACACACAACTTGTACCCACATATATATCACCGTGAAGTCATTTTTTGAATTACGCTCTCACTAAAGCCGCTACACTGTCACATGCCGTATCACGTGCCGTATCACATGCCGTGCCGTACCCGACAAACCAACGGCATCACTTAAACAAGCAGGTCATGCAGACCTGTCGAGAGCGCGTCTGACGCGGATACTTGCAGGCGGTCGTTTTTGTATGCTCGTGTAATCTCTCTAGCCGCTTGTCGATAAAGCACCATCTTTCCTTTACAGACGACGCTTCACAGAACTCTCTATTGCATGCAGTTTTCGATGAGAAGATCGCGCCCAGCCATACTGGCTCTCACGGGCCGTTCATGAGGTTACGGATTCCTTATCTTTAGTTCTTCCCCTTGCCACCTCGCCAACACATGCGCCCCTGACGTCTTTCATTGTCCACGCTGCCTGTATTAAATTGCACCAGTCTCGGAATGCCGTTACAAACCTCATATGTATGCCCTGAAATCCGCACCGAGACTTTAACGACGGGCAAAAGCGGTTATGTAGGGACACACTTAGAGTTACTCTGTAAGACGACTAGTACTACTAACTTGTGATTGCAGCCCTTATCGGCTAGTTAGTGAAAGACGACAAGTAGGATGTTTTGGAGCTGTGTGTTGTTACGATATCTAAGATTCCTTAACCTGGTTCGTGCGTTTGTCAAACACATTTTCAACTTAAGTACCACCTTTTTGTTACCCAGTAGTGATATGATCTTACATCTGCACCATGTCTTTTTGTTGGTACCGTTGATGTTTCAGGCTCCTTGACGGCATGACATATATGCTCGTTTACTTGAGATTACAGAACTGATGCACGTCACACACCTTCAATAAATCTCAAATATTCTTGTCAGAATCAGACATTTTATAATAACGTACTCTATCCCGGGTGGCCTCCGAGATTCTGTAATGAATATGAGAAGCGACCTATTTTCCTGCAACAAGAAACTCCAAAAAAAGTAATCTAGCAGCAGCACCTAATAAGCGCGGGACAAATTTCATTCTATGCTTTTGCAGAGAAGTTCCGTACAATTGGTTACATTCTTGCAGTGGTACCCACCCTATCACCAAAATTGAAAATAAACTGGAGTGGCTAACTTTCCAACATTCCTGATTCTCACTCACTCCTTAAAGCTAGCGAAAACTTCAGAACTCCCTGAGACATCCGTGAACATTTCGTCAGGTTCTGAATTGCCGCAGCCGCTTTAGATTCCAGCGCTCACGCGTGAATAAATCACCCATGAAAGACGGCGAACTACCTGTGTTTACGGACGAAGGAGAATAAGTTGTTTCAATGAAGGATGCTATTCTATCTACAGATGAGGTTTTGTCGAAGCGTGTGCTGCATCGGCAGTGAATTCTTTCACTCTGCGTACCAAACTATCTGCGGTTGGTCGACCCACCACTAGCTGCAACAACCGCAGGACTTTCGTAACCCACGATCTAAAACACCCGCGATTAATGAACTAGGCCTCAGTACAAGTCACGCTGCTGAGAAATACAGGGGTCCTTTCCTTTTTCAACGTTGGCAACGCACACCTGCAGTAAATGCGCTCACTTTGTAGGCGAGACCGTACAGGATGGGTCGCCCCATGAAGACTGCTTTGGCGCCCAGGCACAGGGCCTTGACGACGTCGGGCCCGGACCTGATGCCACCGTCCATGTACACCTCGCAACGGCCGCCCACAGCCTTCACGACTTCCTGAAGTGCGTCCAGCTGCGCCCGCAAGAAAACATTCTCAGTTGACCCAGAGCGCCTCGTCAGCACTGCCTCGTGCAGAATAAGAAACCGGGAGTCTATTTCACGGTTATGATTGCAGTAATCGGAAAGTAGACAAGAATAGAATCATAGTGATGAGTGAGAGACAAAACTTTTTTATTGAGCTAAGGTTGGGTGGGGTGGTTCCTCATTTCAAGTAACCATGTGCCGTCCCGGCTCGACTGACCCTCTCGACCAGCAGGAATTGATCTTAAGGGATGGAGCTGGACAGCAGTGTCTTTTACTGCTCAGGGGAAGGGGAAGGAAAAGGGGATGGCAGGTCTGGGTTTTTGACGCAATCCCATTATGTGCCGTAGAGGTCCTGGCTGAGTACAGAATTTCCATTGTGCGTCGAATTATGTGGGAAATAAAAGATGCATCCCGACTGCATGGGGAAACGTATTTGTCTGTATTAGTCCGAGCGTGGTTTCTTGCTTTTTTGAAAGCTCTGGGTGCCGTACTGGGAATGTTCTTCTACTGAGCTTATATTGATGCATGCGCAATGTGTTGATCATTCCAAATCTGAGAAAATTGTTTCAGTTGGTGGAAATGTTACAGAAAATAAAAGCACAAAAAATGAAAGCTGTTGAATAAAGCATCCTACGGTGTTTGTGGAGAGCTGAAAAAAGGCCATCTACAGGGTCTATTTCACGTGTGCGAAAATGTGCAATGTCTGACGTTTAGCCTTCGCGAGCAAAATAGGTCATCAGGGCATCGTAGTCATCGTAGTATTTCGCAATACTTTTTCCGCAGCGTACGTTCCGGCCTAAACTTAGTGACACGGTTGCTGACAAGCCCACAAAGCGGTGAACACAAGAGATTATGCAAGCTTGCCCCATTGAGAAAAGAGAAAATAGCCGTGTTAGTGAGCAAGCAGTCCCGCTAGGGCGCACCGGATTTCCTTTTTACGTGGGCCTCATTGCATTAAATTTCTTTGTTATTCGAAGGCTGTTAAACGCTCCATATGCGTATTTGCAGTTTTATGTTGCTGATACATTTTGAAGGGAGCGTCTGATGGAATCTTGTGCGGCCGGTAGGGTACTTTCGAAACAAAAGGAGATACTGGCCAGTCAAAAAATGATGGTCACGCGTTTATTATTTTGTACATAGTAGCACCGGATTAGGGATGACACAGGAGTTGATTATATGTACATAAGTTAGTTGACGTAAATGAAAATTTTAGTGAGGGCGGCGTTCGTCCCCTTTTCTTCGTATTCTTCGTTTTGAAGCGCTTTTTGCGCTATGCATCGAGTTATGGTTGTTGGTCAATTGGCCTAATGTGTATGTTGGATTTACTAACGAATAGCTGGCGGATCTGGGCAATTCAGCGCACTCTGACCGCGAGAATTATTGAAACATTATTGCTCCCTCGAACTTGAAATATTGCGTCATGCTCCTGGATGCTTCCCTTCTGTATTTAAGCATCTGAGAGCCGCAGAAGTATTGTTAGCAAGTACGTAGCCAGTGCCAGTCATACGAAGATAACCCTCCGCAAATTAAGCGCGCCTGCCACCACGCCACGCTATTCAATGTGTCACACCACAACCAAAGCTGACCATCCCCTTTGGTTCTGCCCAAATTATCTCACTCTAATAATTTCTCGCCACCCCCCCCCCCCCCCAACGAACTCATGATACCCTTAAACCCTCACTTCTTGGACACACCCGCCCTTCACCTAATGGTACTGCACGGACTATCAAACGGTCTTGCACGAGCACTTGAAAAAAAGGGGTTTGCCTCCGTCTATCTAGCCCGATACTCACAATAGTCTTCCTCCCGGATGCCTCACGGGAAGACTAAGACTCTCCCAACTCTGGAACCCAGTTCACCTTACCCCAATCTTTAACGCGCTTCCCCAGAAGAAACTAGAGCCCGCCTTGCCACTGAAGGGGGCTTTTGCTCTCTTTCCAGTGACCTTTGTATCCGTATGACATGGCTACGCTTTGCTGAAGAGCTACGCGAACGTTTTACAGATTAGAAGGACGTCTTTTATGTTAAATCCCTGGTACTCAGGGACAGAAGCACACGTGCGCCAACCCAAAGTGTTGAGGTGGACTTTAGTTGTGCTTTAATTTTGAAAGAACAGTGCTCACAGCAGAAAACCAACAGAAAGGCACACAAGAAAAAACCTATAAGATTACCACGATACATTAGTTGCTCAGACGCGGGATTTTTCGCACAGGCACTGCAGAAGCATAAATTATACCGGCTGCTCCACTAGAGGAATGTTTTCTGTCGGTAAAGCAATCTTATTCTGCGACAAAACCAATCGTAAATGGAAAGTTTGAAAAGCAAGTAGTAACCGATTCCCGTTTGCATTGCACGTTCATTCAAAACAAAAAGATAAGCGAGTTCGTTATTAGTAATATAGCGTATTTTTATTAAAGGAGGAGCAAAAAACAGCTACGTATGCAACGTTATGAAGACAATTGTCGGCACCGCCATGCACATAACGAGCGATTTCGTCCCATTCTTCAACATATCGCGTCACTCTAATGGCAACAAGCTGCCTCCCTTGCGCTGTTTCATATTCCAGGGAGTCTTTCAGGGGCAGCGTTGCCAGGTCTGGCGATTTGTCACCAAACTGGCGACTTGTCGAGACTCGTGGGGACAGGAATTTCAGAGTCGCGAGTTGGCTACTTTCTGACTCCTTTAAGCATTGGTGATTTAATATATTTCTGGGCAATTCCGACGCCCGACTATTCAAAATAGGTCTAATATGACATTTCAGTGCATTTCAGCCACCGAGGCAAACTGAACAAACAGAACACCAAACTGTTAGGCAGACGACGGTGACCTGCAAAGTATAGAATAGATACCAACGAATCAATAACTCAACCACACCGCCGTACAGTGCTACTTACCGGCACAAGTCAAATTGTCCTTGGTCTTTACACTGCCTGGCACCTGGTCTCGTATGAATAGCGTCAAAACCGTCACCTAACGCCGCCGGTTGAAAGTGTGACGCTTCAGTAGTTTCCTGAGCTTGAGACTTCTTGCAGAGGGGTAGGAAATGTGTTTGACAATGTGTAATGGGCACGGGATTGTAACGAGGCAGCCAAAGTGGTAAAACATGTCGTGCAACGAAGGCGCGTTCTCAGTTATTCATATTATTCGAATGCTCTACCCGAACCTGCATATTTTCGCTTTTTTGTAGACAGCAGTTAATCGTTTTCGCCTTGCCGCACCACAGCAAAAGTATAAAATGTGCGATGCGGTGTTCTACTTCTCAGAATTACTGTTTTTTTTTTTTTTTTTTTGAGGCCAAGGTAATCAAAACGTACTTACTAGCGTCGCCTTGCTGAAAATGGCGACTTTCCTGGCTCCTTTTCAAACATTCCCTTTAAGGTACCGACATTTTTGGCTACCTTCGACAATTTTGTGGCTACTTTCCCTGGCAACCCTGTCACAGGGGCGAGGCCAATTTTGGATTACACTACTTCTAGCTGAGCCGCGAGCAGTTGAAGTGAAACTTGTAGTTCCGTATAGCTAAAAATGTGCATCAATGGCAGGGATCGCAGGCGTACCTTCCAGAAACGCCCAAAAGCTTGATGATATTCGAGTGTAGAAGCTCGAGTATAGAGTTAGTCAGAAACCACGTAGTATTGTTTAATGCGTACAGTCTATAGTACACGCGTATTTATTAGCCCAAGCCGATGCACTATTGTCCGTGACTGTCGAATGGGTTCCGAAATTCTAAATTCACTTTTAGTTCGTGCATTTAGTACTTTCGTTTCTCGTTGGGCGTGCTCAAATTTCGGACCTGAGTTTCTATTTGTAGCCGATTAGCCGAACCATTCGGAAATATACATATTTTGCATACGGGAAGCTTTCGCCTTGAATGTTATCTGTCAGAGTTAAATTAATAGATTTATCTAGGGCCCCGTGTAAATAGCCACGGGTGGGTGCCCTGGAGCCAATCCCCACGTCTGCTACAAACTGTGGGCGCAGTCTTTGCAGGGAAATCAATAACTTTATAATTATAAATGTTACATATGATGCAGAGTCCGGCAATTCCGGCAAGTATATATGCATGCGTGAAGGAAGGTTTTCGTATGCGAATGCATCATTGCTGGGCTCAGTGACAGCGCCAAAATGCCTCGTTCAAGATTTCATACCGTTGCACAGGCATCATCCATGTAGCGACCGCCGTGGTTAGAGACGATGATGGCAGAGACACCGTGTTTCAATGCTTCGACGGCGTCATCACCTGCAAACAACACAGAGAGATGAGACACCATTTTCCAACTCATGTATTTTAATGATGCGAAATTCACTGCAGGTAAGCGCTATTAGATAGGGTAGTCAGTACCACACATTTTATAACTATAGACAAATAGAAGGCAATTTCCTGGATTTCGGGTTATATTATATGCGAATTACGAAGGTGTCTACGCTCGCAGAAGGGCTTTGTAGGAGGGGCATGGTCCAGGAAAATAGCTGCGTGTCGCGTTATAATGTAATTAACTAAAAACAACATGTGCGTTTGCCGGTGAGAAGGCTCTATAACCTTGCGTTAATTCAGGGTCATTATATATAACCAGTGAAGTTGAAAAACATTTCATTTTCCGGTGCGCAGTTTACCTAAAAAACGGACGTTCATACGCAGCGCTAAGAAGGATGCTTGAACCCACAGGGTGAACCTGGCTCCTAAGCCACCGCCAGCCAGCAGTACTATCAAAGCGCCCATAGCAACCAGAGTTTGTTATCTTCAACCATGGCAACCAAACTGCCCGTAAAATCGTTGAGGCGCCAGTCATTGCGCGGTTATGTATGCGCCAACATGGCGTCCCTTACATTACTCGCAAGGAAACTTTATTTTTTGTCTGCACGATCGTGAACATGTCACCGGAACTGCACGTTGTGTTCTGATGTGGCGTGTCTCGGCATTGTTCGCTGTCATGTGGTTATATTTTGTATTTTCTTAAGGTTGTTATTGTAGCTTTCACCGTTTCATAGTTGTTGATAACGTGGGTATTTATGCTGCGCGTAAAACAACAGACTCCAATTGTTAGTCAGTGCCGTGTTTGCGTCCTTTTTTTTGTATTTTCCTCTTTTGACAGTATTTTCCAGTCAGTCACAGCAACCAATCCTGTTTCGGATCTATGCGTACGGTTTATCTGCGGCACCCATCACCGCAGCCATCATTGCTCCCCGAGCGAGATGGCCGACTGCGTGTGGACAGACATGGCACAGTGGAGAATTTTCCTTGGGGTGATGTAGCACCGTCAGCTCACCGACACTGTGCCAAATCGCATGGTGCGAACGCGCCTCTTACAACACAGAGGCCAACTAGGCAACCTACGGAGGTGTGGGCGAAGCCCGTCGCAGTTGAGAGTCTCCGATGGCCCGGATGGCGTTCAGCCACTGTGCTCGCCTCGGCTTGTGCCCGTTACGATTCTTAGCCGTGCTGGCAGGCTTATCTGAATGTGAGGCGACTTGCTCGTTTTGCAGACTATGGTGACGCAAGCACGGGAACATGACCAGGATGGATTTCCCTCATCCGGCCTTGCCTATAAAGAAGTACCAAGCCACACGAGCGGATGACGTGGGCCACATAAGAGGCGGCCACAAGGAAGGAGCTGTGGAGGCCAGGCTGGAACGGAGGAGAGCGCCGGGAGCAGCGGACGGATTATGTTCGAGGAGTGAAACGTCCAGGTGGAAGATTCGAAGCTTGCCGGGTTTTCGGGACCCGAGCTCGAGAGGGGTCTACCTGGCGCCTCGGCATCCTGAAGCAGAGCGCGACTCCTGAATCGTGGAGGCGCGCAACGCTGGCGGGCTCCGCCCTTGGGGAACCTGCCGCCTGCTGTCCGTCGTCGACGGGCAGTGGCCGGTTGCCTCCTGCCGCTGCTACAGGGCGCCCGATTGTGAGCGGGTGCCAAGCAGGCAGTTGTCTACGAGGACAACGGTGCGTCTTCCTCGTCGACGTTCCGCTAGGCACGACGCCGTCATCGTAGAGCCGCAACGCCTCACCTCACATCGTCCCCAGCACCCACGGCGCCCTGCGGACAACGACTCATCGTCCAGAATGTTCGGTGGGGACTTTCTTTGGATGTTTTCTTTCGGTTTGGTTTGCCGTAGTGTTATGTATGTATGTATCTGTTAACTTGGTGTGATTTGCTTTAGGGTGTGCTCCTGTGTGGTTTGATGTGCGATGTGTTCTCTTAAGAATATATGTTTCTTTGTTGCTTCTCCAAACCCCCTCGTCTAATTATTAGAACTGTGGCAAGGCCTAGTGGCCACTGAATACCTGGAAAAAGAAGCTGCGAGGCGTTTCTTCCCTCACCACACTGACCCATTCTGCAGCCGAAAGCGTGACAGAAGCACAGTATGCCGATTCCTGAGATATCGGGAATGTGCGACCAACGATAACGTCAGATTCCAAACACGCTGTTGCACAGAAAGAAAACTGAAAACTGATTATAACATCTCTCCAAAAATAAACACCAAGAACTACATTTTGACCCTTATGCTTGTTGCTAATAGCGCTACAGTTATTCTTATAGAAAAAACAACATTCACAGAAACGCAAGTGCGTATTCATGAACCTTTCAATCCTGGACATCGTCCTATATCTTTGCTAGACGACTTCGCATCATTTCGCGTCACTGCTGCAGCTCTTGCGGCTGCCAGAGATATCGCTTGGTATTTCTTCTTCTTATAGTCTTTATAAATTAAATACTGATTTAGCTACTGGATAAAGGCTGAAAAGTATATTTATCTGAGCTTGTCTATTTAAGAAGAACTGCGAGTTGGGATAGTTGGTATAGGTTCATGACGGGGACAGCGCAAAACAAAACTTGCAGAAGAAAGACCACCGGACGAAGCGCTACTAGCAACTAAAACGTTTAATCGTAAAAACACAAATATATACACACAATCACAGCCACCGCCGTCACATGTGCAGTACAATGTAACATCTTGCACAGTCGCGGGGAAAAACCAAAGCACTGCATACAATCAGACCGCACGTCTACAAACCCCGAAAGAGGACACCGCACACTTTATCAGCCTTTTTCCAAGAAAGCAAACTCAGCGTCTGATAACAAGACAGATGGTTTGCTGACAGAGGTATTTTTTTCTTTTTTCGTGCAAAATGCTTCAATTATCTCCCTTGTTGCCCGCTTTCGGTGGTGCCCCACTTTCAAGAATGATGGTGTGTGGCAGCTCCAGACGGCACGCGCATTCCTCGTGGTTGTGGTCGCCATCAGTGATCGTGAGTGGCAACTCCATACGGCCTGTGTACTCCTTGCAATGCATGGCTGAATGGGGACACGGTACTCCTTTCAGCGAGCTGTGATGTTCAGGCAGCGATGAGTCTGACCTATGTACTTCTTTCCAGACTTGAAAGGGATGCTATGAACAACGTCTTTACTGCACTCAACAAAATTTTATGTCATCGACCACAAACAAAACTTTTGCAAGTTCACTTCAGTGTCCCTTTACGTCTGCTTGCGGGATATGAAGGTTAAACCCAGCGATCATTATACTTCTACACTGCTAATCCTCGCTTGCTTCCCTTTCTTCGCTTTCGTTTCTTAGTCTTTGAACGGGAATAAACCAGACGTACCGGTTACCCCTCGACTCACGCGGCGTCTTCTCCACAGTGAGAGCTCTACTACGCGTGCGCGTGTTCTACGCGCAGGCCGTCGTGTTCACCTGTCCGATGTTCGCATCTGGCTAACTGGTGTTCCATTCTGACACAAAGCCGGGCTATACCTGTGGTTAGCGCACTTGGCACTGGCGACCCGGCTTCAAATCCCACATGAACCCAGGTGTGTTTTCATTTATTTTCTCTTCACAGCTGTGGCCATTTTGGCACTATTCCTGTTGACGCCAACAAGGACAACTACTGCCACCTTGTGGCGTTGATGAGACATCCAAGACATTTGCAGTAAAAGACACCACACAAGTGTTAATACTATCGAGATATATTCGTGACGGTTGCTGATTTTTGCAGCGTAAGGAAAAGCGACGTGCAGGATTTTTACTTTGCGGGAATAGCCGGCTGAAACTGGTCGGATCTGTTTTCAGGCTGTTTCAGCCTGTTCAAACTGGCCAGATATGTTTACCCGCCGTGGATTGAGGTGGATTAGGATGGATTCAGGACCGTAAAGAAGCATCGCTGCTATGTGACGTGTAAAATTTGTACGTAAATAGTATTGTCACAGTAGTATGCCAGGCTTTCGCTTTCAAAGCCCGTAAGACGACTTGCGCAACCTCGAGAAATTTTGGCGCACTTGAATTTTTCACGTGATCAAGAATACGCGAAAGAGTTCAAACCTTCGGTTGCTTTAGGCTAGATAATATTTGAATGCAAGAAAGCGTGCGAGGTCAAGGACACTTCCAGTGCAAACTACCGCCCTGGACAGATGCACACGCGCGCACTCAGTGTCCACCATATTGTCGCGAACCATACATTGGGTTTGTTTATTCGTGTTTGGCTTTTACCGCCCGGCTGCGCCGGTCTGTGTTATCTCTGCGCCAAGGGAAGCGCGTGTTCCATTCTTTCTTTCTGTGCTGCATGTGTTATCTGTTGTGATAGGGAGAGCATTCCGATCTAACGTGAACAGCCCAGAATAATCTTCTTGTATCTACTATGTTCTCGATGCGAATCGACGTTTCGAGAACCACGCGCGCCAAACGATAAAAAGCCTGCAGTGCGGACGCCGGGGCATTCGATTCGACGACACTCGCCTGTGCAAGTCACTTTGTTGACCGCTGCTTCGCCGCCTCTGTATTCTTTTGAGTTGTTAGGGGAGCACAAGTTCGCTCCAATAAACGTGTTTCTCATTCAACACAACTGCATCGTCCTTGTCTTCGTGACATCTGGTGGAGGTGCTGGGTACGCACCCTTCATGCCCACTACAACCTCGAAAAGCCGCCAAGCCAGTCCAACAAGAGCCAGCCCCCGCCTGCAAGATTTACCGCCCGAGTTCGGTTTGATGCCAGAAGCGCCCAAGAAAAGGAACGCTGCAACCAACACCATGATGCAAGAAACAACGTCGCCAATCGTCCTGCAGCAGCCCCGGGAACCGCCATCATTCCGAGGAGCCCCCGCAGAAGACCCAGAAGAATGCTTGGAGAAACTGGAGCGCGTCCGGAAATTCAACAGGTGGGACGACGCAGAAACGTTCCGGCACGTTTTCTTTTACTTGGAAGATTCGGCTCGCACTTGGTTCGAGAACCACGAGAGCTCCTTGACAAACTGGGCTCAGTTCAAAAGCGAGTTTAAGACCTTCACTACCGTCGTGCGAAAAGTAAGAGCCGCCCTTTTGTTGGAAACGCGCACGCAACACCCCAACGAAGGTGTCGTGATCTTCGTTGAGGAGATGAAGCAGCTATTTCGCCGCGCGGACCCCGAAATGACGGAAGAAAAGAAGTTGCGCTTCTTAATGCGCGGAGTGAAGGAGGAACTGTTTGCTGGACTTGTCCGAAATCCGCCCAAAACCGCCGCCGAATTCGTGACCGAAGCCAGCACCATTGAGAAAGCCCTCGAAATGCGTGCTAAGCAGTATGACCGCAACTTTGTTGGCGCGGCCAATGCGAACGACTTTGGCAGCACGCGGATCCCGGCCGACAGCCTATGCGAGACTATCCGCGCAATAGTGAGAGAGGAGCTGCGGAAACTTCTCCCAACGCCGCCGCAGCCCCAAGTCGCTTCCCTCACCGATGTGATTAGAGAAGAGGTGCAACAAGCGTTGGGAACTTCTACGCCATCCGAGGTACCCCGAGAGCCACAAGCTATGACATACTCCGCGGCTGTTCGTCGACCCCGCCCTGCTCCAACACGCCGTCAAGAGGCCCCGCCGTACCGCCGCCCACTGTCACCCGCCCGACCCCCGGTAGCCCGAAACCAGACGCCGAGGAAGACGGACGTATGGCGAACTCCCGATAACCGTCCTCTGTGCTACCACTGCGGAGAGGCCGACCACATTACCGTCGCTGCCCATACAAAAGACTCGGACTGCGTGGTTTCTCCGTCGACGCACCTCGCCCTCTCCCTGGCCAACGACCACGTGAGATCGACGAGTATCTATCTGAAACCAGCCGTGGCCCAGCGCGTTTCAACCGTTCGCCGTCGCCCTACCCCTACCAATCGCCGAACCGCCGTAGCAACGCTGACTTCGCCCGTGGAAGGTCCCCCAGCCCACGCGGGGGAAACTAAAGGCGGCAACTTCTGGAGGTGAAGTTGCTCTACGGCGAAAAACTAGAAACCCTCCAACGACGCAAGGACGCGCTGAAGACAGTGATTCACGACATGCCCTCATCCCGACGACCCGACCTAACCCTGACGAGACTCCCGAACACGACGACAGCTACACGGCGCGACGCGTACCCGACCCGACCGAGACGTCCGTTGAGAAGACGACGACAACAACGATGCACAGTGCCCGACCATCAACACGTACAAGCAGAGATACGACGCCCCGACGAACCCGGAACTCGAGGAACGACTGCATCTGACGTCAAGGTGTCCATCGACGGCTTTGACGTAGTCGCCCTCGTAGACACGGGAGCTGACTATTCGGTAATGAGCGGACCATTTTCGTCTAAACTGAAGAACGTTATGACCAAATGGGACGGTCTGCACATACGCACAGCAGGAGGCCACCTCGTTACGCCAAGTGGAACGTGCACATCGCGCGTCACCATAGACGGCACAACGTACCCTGCGGCGTTCGTCGTTCTGCCTAACTGCTCCCGCGACGTGATTCTCGGAATGGACTTTTTGACGGACAACGGCGCAATAATTGATCTGCAGACCAAGTCGATAACATTTTCCTCCAATCACTCCACGACGCCGCAGCCGAACCCCGATCACCGTGCTGCTGTCAGGATCGCCGACGATCACATCACCCTGCCACCCCGCGCAAGCTTGATGATCGCCGTCTACTGTGAGGATGCTGCTTCTGACATCGACGCTATCGTAGAGAGTGATCGAAGGTTGCTTCTCGACCGCGGTGTCTCCGTCGCAATTGGCATTGCGCACTTTAAGCAACGCCAATCTCACGTTTTGGTCACTAATTTCACCGAAGAGTACCAGCATTTAAACAAGGGAGCTGCAATTGCATTCCTCGAAGAAACACAAGAAGCAAGTGATGTGATCGCAGTCGCCGACTTTGAACGCACACCCGTAGAAATATTCAAGCTCCCGTAGCCATTCGACGTGAATCCGGCGCTACCGCAAGAACAACGGAAAACATTATTGGCTTTGCTGCGTCGCTATAGCGAATGTTTTTCGTCGAGCGCAAAACTACGTCAGACCCCTCTAGCGAAGCACCGAATAATAACCGAAGATGGAGCCCGACCTACCCGACAGTCACCGTACCGCGTCTCTTCACACGAACGGGAAGCCATCCGGACTCAAGTCGACGACATGCTGAGCATGACATTATACAGCCATCGAAAAGCCCCTGGGCTGCGCCTGTCGTACTCGTAAAGAAAAAAGACGGCACATTAAGGTTTTGCGTTGACTACCGGCAACTGAACAAAATCACGAAAAAGGACGTGCACCCCCTCCCCCGAATCGACGACGACGACGCCCTCGACCACCTCTGCCACGCGAAGTACTTCTCATCGATGGATCTGAAGACCGGCTACTGGCAAATTGAAGTGGACGAGAGAGACCGAGAGAAGACTGCATTTATAACCCAGACGGCCTATACGAGTTCAAGGTGATGCCGTTTGGGCTGTGCACAGCACCAGCGACGTTTCAAAGAGTCATGGACACTGTGCTAGCTGGCCTTAAGTGGCACACCTGCCTCGTATACCTCGACGACGTAGTGGTATTCGCCCGGACTTTCGACGAACACCTTGCAAGGTTGGAGTCTGTACTCGAGGCCATTCGTACGTCGGGGTTGACGCTGAAGCCTGAAAAGTGCCGTTTCGCATACGGGGAACTCAAGTTCTTGGGCCACGTCGTCAACGCCGCGGGAGTCCTACCTGACCCGGCAAAAACTTCAGCCATTGCGAACTTCCCAAGGCCGAAAGACAGAAGGGCGTGCGGAGATTTCTCGGGCTGTGCGCATACTAACCGGCGCTTCGTCGCAACTTCGCACGCATTGCAGAGCCACTCACGCGCTTGACGAAAGATAGCACCCCTTTCAGCTGGGAAAACGACCAAGAAAAAGCATTCGGCGAGCTGCAAAAACGCCTGCCAAAGCCCGCCCCGTGCTCGCTCATTTCGACGGAAATGCCGAAACGGAAATGCATACGACGCCAGTGATATAGGCTGGGTGCCGTCCTTGTCCAAAAGCAAAGCGGCTGCGAAAGGGTAATCGCCTATGCTAGCCGTGGTCTGTCCGAAGGAGGAGAAAAACTATTCTGCCTCTGAGAAAGAGTGCCTGGCTATTATATGGGCGATTTCAAAACTTTCGCCCATACGTGTATGGAAGGCCATTCAAGGTTGTAACAGACCACCATGCGCTGTGTTGGCTCGCCAATTTGAAGGACCCCTCTGGCCGTCTTGGGCGGTGGAGCTTGCGCCTGCAGGAGTTCGACGTTACAGTCGTTTATAAATCCGGCAGGAAACACTCCGACGCCGACTGCCTGTCCCGCGCCCCCCGTCGACCCACCCCCACAAGACTCTGATGAAGACAGCGCGTTCTTCGTGGATCGTGACGGAGAGCGACCTAGCCGCCCAGCAGCGTACCGACCCCGACTTACGCGTCATAATCGAGTACCTCGAGGGATGCAACGTTGCCGTTCCTAGGACCTTCAAACCGCAGCTTACCAGCATTCAGCCTGAGAAACTCCGTCCTTGTGAAAGAATGTCAGCCCCGGAACAAGAGCGAATTACCTTCTCGTCATCCCCGCGGACCTTCGTGACGAAATTTGGAAGCGTGCCACGACGACCCGTACTCCGGACATCTGGGCACAGCCCGCATATTGGAAAAATCAAGGCGAGGTACTACTGGCCCGGCCTTACCTCTGACGTCACCCACTACGTCCGGAGCTGCCGTGACTGCCCGCGACGAAAAACCGCCGCCGACAAGACCCGCCGGACTTCTGCAACCGATCGCCGTCCCATCGAGACCATTTCAACAGATTGGAATGGACCTTTTAGGCCCGTTTCCCTACGTCACGATCACAGAACAAGTGGATTGTCGTAGCGACAGACTACATGACGCGCTACGCAGAGACCGCCGCTCTTCCGAGGGGGACTGCACAAGAAGTGGCGAACTTCTTTATAAGCCAAGTTGTGCTGCGACATGGAGCCCTGGAAGTCCTAATCACAGACCGCGGAACGGCATTTACTGCGGAGCTGATGCAAGGAGTATTACGCTACAGCAACACGGATCACCGAAGAACGACGGCGTACCACCCCCAAACGAACGGACTAACAGAACGTCTGAACAAGACAATCGCAGATATGCTGTCAATGTACGTTGACGTTGAACATAAGACTTGGGACGAAGTGCTCCCGTATGTCACGTTTGCGTACAACACGGCTATCCAGGAGACGACACAGCTGACGCCGTTCGAGCTTGTCTACGGTAGAAGGCCGACTACGATGCTCGACACCATGCTTCCGCACGTAGAAGACGACGACCTCAACGCCGACGTCCACGGATATCTTCAACGTGCGGAGGAGGCCCGCCAGCTCGCTCGAGTTCGTATAACGGACCAGCAGCTGGTGGATGCGGGCCGCTACAACCTCCGACGCCGAGACGCCGAGTACCAACCAGGGGATCGTGTGTGGGTTTGGACTCCCATCCGACGACGCGGACTCAGTGAGAAGCTCCCTGCGACGGTATTTCGGACCCTACCAGATTCTACGACGTGTTGGCCAACTTACCTACGAAGTGATCCCCGATGGTGACTCTGGCACATCACGACGACGCACGCGGCCTGAAGTCGTCCACGTGGTTCGCTTAAAACCTTTCTACGGACGATGACGAACTTTTGTTTTCATTTGTTCGAACTGTCGCTTATGTTAGCATCGGGTCGATGCACTCTTAGAGGGGGGGGGTAATGCCGCGAACCATACATTGGGTTTGCTTATTTGTGTTTTGCTTTTACCGCCCGGCTGCGCCGGTCTGTGTTATCTCTGCGCCAAGGGAAGCGCGTGTTCCATTAATTTCTGTGCCGCATGTGTTATATGTTGTGATAGGGAGAGCATTCCGATCTAACGTGAACAGCCCAGAATAATCTTCTTGGATCTACTATGTTCTCGATGCGAATCGACGTTTCGAGAACCACGCCCGCCAAAAGATAAAAAGCCTGCAGTGCGGACGCCGGGACATTCGATTCGACGACACTCGCCTGTGCAAGTCACTTTGTTGACCGCTGCTTCGCCGCCTCTGTATTCTTTTGAGTTGTTAGGGGAGCACAAGTTCGCTCCAATAAACGTGTTTCTCATTCAACACAACTGCATCGTCCTTGTCTTCGTGACAATATGTTCCTGCACCTCATCCACCATCATGAATATTGTCATAGCACCTACAAGCTCACATAACCAGCAATGTTCCTAAACAGTAAGAGGGCGTTAGGCAGTTGGCTACTGGCGGGTACCTACGTGCTGTGCACAAAATTTATCAAGCTCAGTTTCAGCTTTCATTTTATTGGAACAAAACCAGTTTTTTTCTTGTAGATGTCAGGCGTTCCCACATCACTGTGTACACTAACAATATGTTCATTGGGAAGCACTATACCTCTGACGATTCCCTTGAGGACGATGGGCAGGTCGGTGGCCAGGCGAAGCATGTCCACATCGTCCCAGCTCATGGTGAGGTCCCAAAGGTGGTCTGGTGTTGAGCCCATCAGGCTCGCAATTCTGCAGTCAGTTTCACGTTTTATGTCTCTTTCACATGCCACAAAATGTGCAGCAATACTCTTCGCCCACAGCGTTAACCTGTATGCCTTCCTAATAGAATGAATTAAGGATTGATTTCAGGCAGTTTGTTTAACGAAAGAAAACAAGATGTCCTGTCGGGTGATGTTTGCATTTGCATTCCAGGGTAGGTACGCAGTGTTTCGAATTTTGCAAAAATGATCCTTGTAATGTTTGCGCTCATCTTTGCGTGTGTCTATGTTGGTTCATGTAAGTTGAAACCGGCTATTGGGATCTGCTCAGGTTCGCCACATTGACTATGTAAGGTGTGCATCTATGTTTCAGAAAGCTACGAACCCCCGTTGGGCTACGTGCCTTGTAATGTGACACGCTATTGGAAAAAGCCTCCGAGGGTGACGGCGACAAAGCGCGTTCGTCAGCGCCTCGTGTGCCCGTGCTTCGGTGCCCATATTGCCCGCCTGTCGCATCCTCCCCAACGGAGACACAAGTTGGCTTTACACAGGAATGGACGCTGAACTAGGGATGTTCCCAGCTGGCGACGACGGTTAGAGCGAGTTAAGAATATCACGGGAAATATGGTGACCCAATATGGATAGCGGCTGTCTGGGACGTGTTTGTACACGGAACACTATTATTATCAACTGGCATTATAATTCTCGTATCCCCAACGCATTATAATTCTCGTGTCTCCAATAACGTACCTTAAAATGCGGAACCCCGTATTACCTTTAAGGACCACTGACAAAGCAAGACGCAAGATGGTTAAGTTGCTAATCAGGCGTCTTCCTGTGTCTTCTATTCTTTGTCGTCGTCATTCCCGCGCCTTTTCCATCACAGCGCAAGATGCCATAATTTTTTTTGGCGTTCCACATAAGGCCCAGTAAGCATGTATACATGCTAACTTTATGCGTTGAAGAGCAGGAGTAAACCAGGTAAGCATCCTACTGATGGCTATCTATGAAGTCATTAGAAACACATCATGTGTGCGAAAGTACAGGACAATTTGGCGATTCCGGTTGCTTGCGGTAAGAACGCTACTAAACGTATCCCGACAAGTTTGCCAGCGGATCCTCCCAGCGTCCTTTGGTCAACATTTTTACGTACGTGCAGTCGATGGCCGCAAAAATTTACGCGCTACCTTTTGAGATACCCTACCTTTCTGCGGAAAGTATGACGCTTCGCCTGGAGGGGCACCGACGGCTCGACGCCATCTTCAAAGATTTAGCCTACCATACTTTCTTCTGCTTCAATGGCTGTTAGCTAAAAGAACCAGTCACTCCCCCGTATTACGATAATTTAAATACGGCCTAGCAGCCGCTAGGATAGTACTTCTCTTCGCTCAGTGAGCCTACAGCGCACCTGCTAGAAACGCTTGGAAAACTAAAATCAGACTGCTCCTCCGTGGGGTTACTAAATAAACGTGAAGAGATATAAAGTAACGATAAATATTATAAATGATAAATGGAGATATTATAAATGGATAAATGGAGAAAGATAAATGGACATATTAGTAGAAATTAAGAAGAAGAAACAGGCGTGGGCAGGGCATGTAAAGCGAAGGCAAGATAACCGTTGGTCATTAAGGGTAACACAGTGAATCCCTAGAAAAGGCAAGTGTGGCAGGGGGCGGCAGAAAGTTAGATGGGCAGATGAGATCAAAACGTTTGCGGGGATAAATTGGTCGCAGTTAGCTTAGGACCGGGATATTTGGAGATCCATGGGAGAGGCCTTTGCCCTGCAGTGGGCGCAGAAAGGCTGACGATGATTATGATGATGAATTATAAATAAGCATGCTGAAAGCACCCTCTTCACTTAGGTAACGCAACGTCAGAACAAGTTGAAGACTATAAGTGCCTCGGAGTGCTTGTCAGTGCTGATCCAAAAAAACTATAAATAAATCTGGCGCAGAGTAGGTATGCGCTGGGGCGCACTCGGCAAGCACTCTCAAAGAGTGAAAAGTAAGGTACTGCTATCACTAAAAGGAATAGTATACAACCAATCCGTACTGCTGGTGACTACAAATGTTGCGATATTTTCTTACTGTTCCCCTTCGCACAAGGGCCACCACCACCGCCATGATCCTAATGCTCTAAATGAGCTCTTTTTCTATTTTGCGAATAAAATATTGCTTCGAACGCTTTTTTTTTTGTTCGTTTGCTATAGCGAAAATTACAGCAACGTCTTTTTTTTTTTAATAAAAACACTGTAAGTACCAGTTATGAGCTTGTTTCGCCCCTAATGTTCCGAACGTCTTCTTCCTGCTAAGCAATGTTGACAAGTATAAAGTGTGCCACAGATTTAGTAGTTGGGCAATATTTTGCCTATATAAACGCCTCGTTCAAGAATTTTTTACCGTTTCTCTTTAGGCATCTCTAAAAATGCTGACTCTCACACGCAATGCACGACCCTTGTGCGAGCTTGCTATGACGGAGAATATCAGCTGCGAAAGAACAAAATTCTGGCGCAGCTCGCACGGTTGCACAAACATGCGCTGCTCGGCTGATGAGCACTATAACAAACAGTCATTATGGGTAAAATATTTTAAGTCAACATTAAAGTTTCAATTGCCAAAAACGGAATTTGGAGTGACAAGCAGTATTAACAGAAATGAGTGAGCTGGGTTAATAAGAGGTAATTAACAGGATTAACAATTTTAAAAGGCGCTTCGCATTGTAGTTGGTATTGCAACTTCAAACACACCTGCACCGTAGGTCAATAGCCGATGGCAAAGATCGGACGTTCTGTTTCACCGGGGCGGGTGCGAATACCCCGCAGCCACGAGAATTTTTAGATGCAACGCATCTCATGCTCGCCCCTCTGTCCTTCCTTCTTCTGTCCGGCGTTGTCCGCACAGCTGCGCCTCTCCTCCTCTCCTCTCTCCGATAGCGAACACTCTCTCCCAAACAGCTGCGGGTTGGCGCAGCGCGCTCTCAATCCGTTGCTAGGCGCCGGTGGGCTGCGCTGCGCGCGCTGCGCATGTGCAGTACTCTCTCTCCGCGCTCTCCTCTCCTTCGGGCGCTGTTAATATAAAGCGGCATGCCGCGCTCCAACGGTCTCAGTCGACAGTCGTCCGCGTTACGCTTGCACTCTCTCGCAGTACTCGACGATGGCGTGATGCAATCGTCGAGCCCCTAACTGTGCACTTTACGGACCACAAGGCACTCATTCTCGTCTGCAATAAAGACCGTACCTGAGCATACGTGTACTGCATGTGCATTGCATGGTGAAAATGAACCAATAGACCCTATGCGAAATTGCTTGGTGATCTAGCAACACTGATGTAAACAAGACCGTCCGCCATATTGGTACGGGCGACGATCGCGAAGTCTCGTATTGTTTACTGTGGAAGAGTAGGTGACGGTAACGCGGTATGGCTCAAACTGGGCTGCGTTTTCCGGGTCCCGACGACGGATTGTGGACGAAGGACTCGTCTGCGCTGCCGACTGTGTCTGAGGACTCATACCACTCGTGGTGCCGCGCCTAAGACCCATCCGAGCGGCAGCGGAGCAGGGCATGCCGCCTAGCCACTGAGCCGCATTGCTCGCCTTCGTCGGTGCGGACAAACACGTGCGACTCCCAGTAAGTAAATCTGTTTGTTTTTTCCTTGACGCGAGTTAACCGGTATGAGCATTTGTATAGCACTTTGTTCACCGTTGTTTACCATGCAAATGCGTAGCGGGGACCCTGTTACAGTAACCCTGAAAGAGGAAAGCGACAATCGCCAGACCGTGCCGCTAGTGGGTGGATTGAAGTGGCGTACATCGAATTTACGGGATTATTTTTGGCGAAGATGTTTACGGAAAGGTTGCGACCGTTTTCCGTGACGGTCGTCCCCCGCGCGTTTGCCGCAAAGCATTCGTACTTACAAAAGCGCACATGCGCCTTGATTTTTCTTTTTTGTGTGTATTTTCATTATTTATTGCGCATGTCCTGCCGCAAAAATCTGTTTGTGCGTCTGGCTTGTCCTTTTTTGGCAGTGGGGTGGGTGTGGTAGTTTCTAAAGCGCATGTTTTTGAGAGGCGCCCGAACAGATAATACCGTAAACCTCGTTAGCTCGAAATCACTGAACTAAACTTTTTTTTAAATTCCATGGGTCATCGGTATAGCCCGAATGTTTACCTGTTTATCTCTAAAGGTTTTGGAAGTGAGTTCCAGATAATCATAATATTGCTTGCTTAAGTTATGACAAACACGAATATGCGGGTACTGGTATCATTACCCACGATGAGGTTTATAAATGTTAAACTTCCTTCTCTTGAAAAGTGCATTAACAAAGCATGCAGCGATACTTGCACGCTCGAACTTGAAAAACAATTTTGACATCATTGCTGTTTGAGGTGTAGATTATTGCCCTTGCAACAGTGTTAAGCAACACACAAAATCTGGTCATTTTGAGTCAGTTCCTTGCGGCCACTGCTTTCTGCTCTGTCCCTTTGCATAAACTGTAGCGGACTAGTCCTGTTCTTCCCTGAGTGCTATTTACTGTTACTCTCTCTGTTCTTGCAGGTTGGGCCTCATCCAAGTGGTCAGCAGCTGCTTTCGCTCCCAGAGAAAAATGACCGGCCCTATGTGGTGTGCCTCACCTCTGAGACGGACAGTGGGGCGATTGTGGAGGCAGCGTGCGAGTGCCCGGCGGGTTGCAGTTGAGCATGCAGTCACATCCTGACGGCTGTGCACCTACTCGTCCTCTTGCAAGCCCAAGGTTTTTAAGAGGCGCCACCGGAGCTTGCGTGCACAGCTGCCACAACAGTGGGGACGTCTGAGACAGCAGGGCATCAAGCCAGCGAGTGTCCAAGACATTGTCTGGAGAAGCCCGCAAGAAAATGGCCCCTCCCTTCCCTTGCCAATGCGTCTGTTCGGCGCACGTCGAGTGCAGGAGCAATGCGAGCAGCAATAAAGTGCCGTGCAAGCGCTTGGGAGAAAACTTGGTAGCCTTTGGAATGGGTTTTTTGCCTCAGTTTTGTGGCCTCACCCCCCACAGTACAGAACCAAGGATGGGCATGGCACCTGAAGGGTCACCTATGAGCTACC